>PVKH010029605.1:0-12633 GCA_004027955.1 Chaetophractus vellerosus | reverse complement strand
TACATATCTCCCCTTCCCCCCGCTGCGGCGACGCGCCGAGAGTGGTCACTGCGCAGGCGCGGCTTTCCCCGCTTGTGGGCGGTCTCTGCGTCCGTTCACGGCCGGCGCTTGCTTCAGTTCGCGGGTGGCTGGCTGCGCTCCATCTGCGGGCGACCTGCCCTGCCCGTGGCGGCTCTTGCCCTGTCCGTGGCAGCTTCTTCCCCTGCCCACGGCGGCTTTGGCCCGCCCATGGCGGCTTGCCATTCTCAAGGCGGTCTGCCCGCTAGGAGAGGTCCCCGGGAACCGAACCCGGGGCCTCCCATGTGGTATGCCGGCGCCCTATCCACTGGGCTATCGAGCCGGCCCTCTTCTGTGTTTTTCTACGTCTGTTTCTTGTCTCCCCCTGTCTTTGCAGCGGCGCACTGAGTCGGCCCTCCGCGGCGGCGGCTCGCTCTGTTCGTGGGTGGCTCCATTCCGTTTTCACGGGCGGCTCCGCTCCATGTTTTGCGGGCAGCAGTCCTCCATGTTTTATGAGGGTTGCCGGCTTCTGCGCTTTGCAGGCAGCAGCTCCGCTTTTTCACAGGTGACTTTGCCATGCCCGTGGGGGCTCCGCCCTGCCTGTGGCAGCTTTTTGCCTTGCCCACAGCAGCTTTTGCCCCGTCCACGGCGGCTTGCCTTTCTCAAGGCCGTCTGCCCGCTCGGAGAGGTTCCTGGGAACCGAACCCGGGGCCTCCCATGTGGTACCCCAGCGCGCTCTTTATCCACTGAGCTATCTAGCCGGGCCCTCGGATTGTGTATTTTTAAAAAATTAATTAATTGCTTTCTCCCCCCACCCCATTGTTTGTTCTTGCGGTCTGCTCTCTTTGCCTGTCATTATGTGCTCATCTTCTTTTTAAGAGGCACGAGGAACCGAACCTGGGACCTCCCATGTGGGAGGGAGGCACCCAATCACTTGACCACCTCTGCTTCTTGCTTGCTCGTTGTGTGTCTCATTGTGGTTTCTTCGTTGTGTCTCTTCATTGCGTCATCTCGCTGTGTCAGTTTGCTGCTCCAGCTGGCTGTCTTGCTTGTCTTCTTTAGGAGGCACCCGGAACCGAACCTGGGACCTCCCATGTGGTAGGCGGACACCCAACTGCTTGAGCCACATTTGCTTCCCTCAGATTGTGAATTCTTTTCTTGTTTCTGAATAAACTATACTCCCTTGCCTACCCTATGGCATGACCTTAAATTCTTTTATGTGAAGCAGCCAAGAACCTAGAGGCCCAGAAACCAGAGCGTTCTGCCAACAAAACCACAATCAAAAAAAGGCTCCTGTGAACTTCTGAAGTTACCAGGGGACCTGCCGCTGGGGTGTCCTCCTTGTTGAGCACACCAGGGCATTCACAAGAGCCCCATTGT
Source organism: Chaetophractus vellerosus (assembly GCA_004027955.1). Taxonomy (NCBI): domain Eukaryota; kingdom Metazoa; phylum Chordata; class Mammalia; order Cingulata; family Chlamyphoridae; genus Chaetophractus; species Chaetophractus vellerosus. The sequence goes on along the minus strand of PVKH010029605.1, from coordinate 11,256 downwards.
TTTGTGATAAAAGAGGTCCCTTCTGATGACAGTAGTTTTGGGCAAACGCTCATATAACATACTGGGAGTGTGGGGGCTTAACTTTTCTTGTTCTGAAAAAGCAAATTTGAATTGAAAGCACATACACCGTCCTGTAATCTAGAATACTAGGTTAGTTACCAGGGGTCAGGGTGGGGGTAAGGTATGGGAAGTTCAGGCTTAAACTGTACAGTTTCTTTTTGGGGTGATGGAAAAGTTTTAGTAATGGATGGTGGTAAGGGTAGCACAACACTGTGAATTAATGAACAGCACTGAATTGTATATTTGAATGTTCTTAAATGGGGAAATGTATGTATGTTACTAGAATTAAAAACAAATAGGAGGGAACCAGCTGTGGCTCAATTGGTAGAGCCCTGGTTTACCACATGGGAGGCCCCGGGTTCGGTTCCCGGGGCCTCCTCCGGAAGACAAGCCGCCGCGCGGTGAGCTGACTCGGGGATGCTGCAGCAGGGGGAGACAAGCAGACACGGAAGAATGCAAAAAGCAATGAATGCAGCAAGAACAAGCAGCAAGGGGGGGGGGATATATAAATAAAGAAAAAAAAATGAATCTTAAAAAAAACAAAACCAAATAGGACTGTACAACACAAATAGTGAACCCTAACATAAATAATGGCCTGTTCTTTCATCAGCTGTAACAAATGTACCATACTAATGCAAAGTGTTAATAATGGGGTGGGGGGGGGGAGGCAGGAGGAGTAATATGTTCTGCATGATTTTTCTGTAAACCTACAACTTCTCTAGTAAAACATACACACACACATTTGCCTTTTTGTAACATTTTCCGATCCCAGCCGCATTACCTTCTCCAACATGCCAAGCTCATCTCTGCCTTAGCGTTTTGCACTAGCTATTCCCTCAGCCTAGAATTATCCCCTCTCTCCCCAGCTTTTTTCTTGTCATGCAGATTTCAGTCTAGATGCTGCCCAGAGGGGTCTCCACAACTGGTAGTATTCCAGGCTCTCTCTATCTTAAAATTCAATTTTTTTAGAACTACCATTTCATTATATTTTTAAAAATTTTAAGCAGTTTTATTGAACTATATTCACATACCATATGAGCTATCCAAACTATAATTCAATTTGAGTTTTAATTGCACTTGTCTCCACATGTGAGTGGCTGAAAAGTGGCTCCTCAAAGATGTCCACCTCCTAATCCCCGGTACCTGTGAATGATCTGATGTGACAAAAGGGACTTTGCAGATATGGATATGTTAAGGATCTGGAGGGGGGCATTTCCTCGATTATCTAGGTGGGCCTGATATCACAATGGTACTTAGAAGGACAAAGTCAGGGGAGAAGGAGATGTGATGACGTGGAGGAGGGGGCGACAAGCCAAGGAATATGGGAAGGAAACAGATTTCCCCCCAGAGCCTCCAGGAGGAACCAGCCCTGCTGACTTCTGGCCCAGAACTGTAAGAGAATAAATGTGTGTTATTTTAAGCCACCAAGCCTGTGGTTTGTTACAGCAGCAAGAGGAAGTGAACACACTAGCTGACCTGTTTCTGGTTTTATTGTTGATCTCCCACCCTCACCCCACCATTGGAATGCAAATGCTAGGTCATTTCTGTCTTGCAGCATACAGTAGGAGCTCAAGAACTGTTAAGAGGATGAATTCATGAGGTAGTCAAGATGCTCTTCCTTTCATAAGAAACAACTAGATCAGGGGTTTGCTTTCTCCAACTTTCAGAAAAACAGAATAAAATAGACCATTGCAAAACAGATTGTGGGGCTAAAGCCCTTAAAGGGAATATACAGATTTTAGTTTCAACAAACATCAAAAGTTAACAAAGCATTGGCATAAATGAATTCTGGGAAAAGGCTATGGTGAAACGTCCTACACAGTGCATTGCAAAATAAGCACCTACTCAGTGTTATGTGAATGCACTGAATGTTAGTGATCAAAAAAGGAAAATATTTATGAAATTCATAAAGACACTAAATAATGAGTTTAAAGTATATGTGAGTATGATGGCCTAAGAAACTCTGGTGTAAGCCCTTCTAGGTATAAGGTTTAAATTTAGCATGTTTAAGAAAGCTTGAATCTTAATCTATCTTCTTCATTGCTTGTGAGTTACTAACAAGTGCTCTGAAAAAAACTTTTTTTAAATTTGTAGACATGACATTTTATCCAAAAACACTTTAATAGTTGTTGTTATGTCTTACATCAAAGAGAACTTAAATTTCTAATGATATAAGCAGACCAGGATATGTTGCAAGAGCTCACACTCTTGAATGATATTTCAGCTGGGTATAGAAATCAATAGTTTCTGTTCTATTCCCTTTTCCCCCAAATTCCCCCCCTCCCCATTTTTATGGTGTCAGTGGTTGATGTTGAGACGTTTACTGCCAGACTTTTCCCTCTGGGTGCTTTTACTTTTTCTCTCTTTGGTATTTACAATGTGTCTATTTGTGAATTTATTTTTATTTATCTTGCTGAGGACTTGTCCCTTTTTAAACAGGGATTTCATGACTTTCATCAATTCTAAAAACCTCTCAGCCCTTATCTCACATTCTCTTTACTCTCTTTCTGGAAACACTGTTATACATTTATTGTGATTGGACAATTTCATTAAATTCTCCTTGTCCCTTATCCTCCCTCTTACATTTTCCACATATTTATCTGTGCTGCATTTTGGATAATTTTTTCAGAAGCATCCTCCCAATCACACATTCTTTCTTTGGTTGTGTCTAATCCTATTTAATCTCTCCATTGAGTTTTACCTTTCAATACTGTTTTTCATTTCTATATGTAGTTCTTTTTTATAGCTTACCTGAGATATAATTCACATACCATACAATTTACCCATTTAAAGTGTAGAATTCAATGGGCTTTAGTATATTCATATAATTGTGCAACCATCACCACAGTCAATTTTGGAACATTTTCATCATCCCCAAAAGAAACCCCATATCATTAACAGTCACTTCCTATCTCCCCCATAATCCCCCTCCGTTGCTATTCCTTCCCCCCATGATTGCTCTCCAGTTCTATGTAACCACTCATCTATTTTGTGTTTCTATAGATTTGCCTATGCTGGAAATTTCATATAAATAGTATCATATAAAATGTGGTCTTTTGTGATGGATTTTCACTTAGTATAGCATTTTCAAGGTTCATCCATGTTGTAGTATGTATCAGAAGTTTCCTTTACAAGAATTCATTGACTAACTCAAGGTCACAAAGATTTACTTCTATATTTTCTTCTAAGAGTTTTATAGATTTAGGTCCTCAATTAATTTTTATGTATGGCATAGGGAAGGAGTCCAAACATTGTTCTTTACCCTTTGAGGTGAAAAAATGATTCTTTCCCCCACTGAATTGTCTTGGTACCCTTGTCAAAAATCTGTTGGCCATATATATAAGAGCTCATTTATAGACTTTCAATTTTGTTCCATTGATATATATGTCTATCCTTACGCCAGTGCCGCACTCTTGACTATTATAGCTTTGTAATAACTTTTTTTAAGATTTATTTTTTATTTATTATATATCCCCCCCTTTCTGCTTGTTCTTGCTGTGTTCATCTTTGCATTCTTCTGTGTTTGCTCGTCTCTCCCCGCTGAAGCAACCTGCCGAGTCAGCTCACAGCGCGGCAGCCTGCCTGCTCGCGGGGGCTTGCCCTGCCCGCGGTGGCTTGCCCTGCCCGCGGCGGCTTGCCTTCTCAAGGCGGTCTACCTGCTCGAGGAGGCCCCGGGAACTGAACCCGGGACCTCCCATGTGGTAAACCAAAGCCCCACCAATTGGGCTACAGCCGGCCCCTGTAATAACTTTTGAAATTGGAAAGTGTGACTCCTCCAAATTTGTTCGTCTTCTTCAAGATTGTTTTGGCTTCTCTGGATGTCTTGCATTTCCATATTAATTTTAGGCTCACCTTGTCAATTTCTGCAACAACAACAACAACAAAAAAGCAGGGGCAGGGGAGCAGGAATTTTGATAGGGATTGTGTGGAATCTATAGATCAATTTGGGAAGTATTGGATCTTAACAATATTATGTCTTCCAATCCATGAACATGGAATGGTTTTCCATTTATTTAGGTCTTTAATTTCTTTAAACAATATTTTGCCGTTCTCAGAGAGTATACGTCTTGAACTTCTGTTGTTAAATTTATTCCTAAGTACTTTCCTTTTTTTTAAGACTTATTTTTTAAAATTTATTTACCCCCCCCACCCCTATTGTTTGCACTCGCTATCTGCTCTCTGAGTCTGTTTGTTGTGTGCTTTCTGTGTTTGCTCGTCTTTTTAGGAGGCCCCGGGAACTGAATCTGGGGCCTCTCATGTGGGAAGGGGACACCCAATCGCTTGAGCCACCTCTGCTCCCTGTTTGTTGTGTCTCTCATTGTGTTTCCTCATTGTGAGTCCTTGTTGTGTCATCTTGTTGTGTCGTCTTGTTGCATCAGCTTGCCACACCAACCTGTCACATTAGCTTGCTGTCTTGCTTGTCTTCTTTTGGAGGCACCAGGAACTGAACCTGGGATCTCCGATGTGGTAGATGGGCACCCAACTGCTTTAGCCACATCCGCTTCCCAGTACTTTCTTTTTGATACTATTGAAAATGTAATTGTTTTCTTATTTTCATTTTTGGATTGTTCATTGTTAGTGTATAGAAATGTAATTGATTTTTGCAAATCGATTTAACCAATTTTATTGAAACATTCATAATCCATACAATTGCAAATTGATCTTGTAACCTACAATATTACTGATTTTGCTTATTAGTTTTAAAAAAAATTTAAAAGAAGCTTTAGATTACATAAATGTTACATAAAAAATATAGGGGCTTCCCAGATGCCCCGCCCCCTCCCCCTCTTTATTAGTTTTAATAGCTATCAGATTGAGGAAATTCCTTTCTCTTCCTAGTTTATTGAGTGCTTTTTTCATGAAAGCATCTGTCAAATACTTTTCCTGCGTCTATTGAGATGATCGTGTATCTTTTGTCCTTTATCTACTGGTTTAGTGCATTACACTGAATACTTTTTGTAGGCTGAAGCAACCTTGCATTCCAGGGATAAATTCCATTTGGTCATGGTGTATAAGTTGCCTATATAACATGTGTATATGTTTTGTATATGTTGGATTCAGTCTGGCACCATGTTGTTTATGAGTTTTGCGTCTATATTCACAAGGGATATCCGTCTGTAAACGTCTTTGGTGTTGGTATCGGGGTAATGCTTGCATCGTAGGATTAGTTGGGAAGTACTCCTCTACCTTCTAGTTTTTGGAAGACTTTTTGAAGAATTGGTGCTAATTCTTCTTTTAGTGTTTGGTTGAATTCTCCTGTGACACCATCTGGGCCTGAGCTTTTCTTTCTGGGAAGTTTAAAACTTACTACTTCAATCTCTTGACTCGATACAGGTCTTTCAGTTTCTTTTTCAGAGTCTTGTTCCCTTATCATCCCTTCAATCATTTTCGATATTATTTTACAGTCTCTACCAGGTAGCTCCGCGTACTTTTTGTTTCATTTTGTTTGGTTTGGTTGCTGTCAGTCTCATTCAGCTATGGGTGTACCTGCTGATTCTCTATGGTAGATCATTTCCTCATTTGTTCTGGTAATTTTTAGTATGAGCTCATCTTCAGTGGGGATCACTTTGTCTGTAAAAATTCCACATGGCCTTGTATAGCGCTCACCCAGAGAAGTGTTGCATTTGTACCTCCCTGACACTGTAAGGAACTCACCAGCACAGGCCAGTTTTAGTGTTAATTCCTGCAACACTTGGGATAGCGTAAAATTCAGATCCTTCACCTGCCTCAAGTCCTAGGCCTCATGGGTTAATTTCTCACAGGATAATTTACATTTTTCTATTCAAGAGTCCAGGTAAGTCAAGCTCCCCTGTCCTCCCTCTGGGCCAATAAGTATTTTCTAGTCCCCCTTTTCCCGGCATGGAGTCTTAAGAATGTGATTGAAGCTTAGTTCCAATCTCCGTCTTGCACTGGTCGCAGGTCCTTATGCAGGTGAAACACAAAACATTTGAAATCCCTGCCCACTCGGGCCCATTTCCAGCTCTGTTATCTCCACCCCTACCCCCAAGGGCGGCCAGATCACATGCTCACATGCTTGCCTCCCTTCCCTTTGTGTGTTTGGCACCTTGTACTTCTCTTTTTTCCTTGCAAACTCAGCTATGTATTAAAATACATTTGCTACATCTTATCCATACTTTTAAGGTATTCATAACTGGGGAAATTCTGGGTTGTCCAGTCCGCCATGTCGCTGGAACCAGCAGAAGGAGCCTCTATAGTTTCCATTTGAGACATTTGTAGAGTGATAAGAATTGGCTGGTAGCCTCGAGTCTTGTCTCAGTTTGCCTCTCTCAGTATGAAATTTTTCCACTTCTTGGCTTGCCTTTTTTTTTTTTCACCTCTGAAATAGGGTAGTTGGTCTTCAAGTTACTTTTAGTTCTAAAATTCTCTGATTTTTTTTTTTTTAAAACTTCTGCCCCCCAGCTCTGGTTCTGAAGTCTCTCCCCCTAGGAACAAGTTGGCCTCTTGACGAAAGAGAGGCTGTTTGCTACAGGCCTAGATAACCCGAGCATTCTTTACCCTTCCAAGGGCAGAGAGGGAGAAACACTGACCTGGTGTCCCGAAAACTCCTCAGGGATCCGGCCTCACGCGAAATGGCCTTGCCGGATTTGTGGAAGTTGACCTGCCTGGCCTGTCTTCGTTTGCCTTGTCTAGATTTTCCCCGGGAAAGCATCAAAAAGGCCAGCAGAGTAAGTTCCAGATTTTCCTTCCCTAAGCAGATTTGTTTTCTGCATTTACCAAATGTGCAGATATTGACCACTTCTGCAAATTTCCTTTCAGTAGAACTTAAATCTTTGTGCCGTGTGCCCAGTGTTTTTCCTTGATAAACAAGTTCAGTGAGCCCTGGGACAATCCTGCTGATGCTTTGTCGGAGAGGGCAGGCTTGGGAAAAGGCACAGCGGAGTACTGTTACAGAAATCTTTGGCGGCAGATCATTCTCCTTTCTTTTCCTTCTGCTGTTACAGCAGGGAAGCCAGAAACACCTGGGCTGCCAAGCAGTTCCCCAAACGAACAGCAGAGGGTGCTAAGTTGCTAAGGGGTGGGAGGTGGTGGAATATTCCCTTCCACCAGGTTTGTCTTTCAACACTGTAATTCTTTTTCAGCAACACCTCAGGGTCTCTGATAAGCCTGCTTGTCTGCAGCCCACCTGATGGCACACATGTGCTTGTGGTCAGATACCCGGTGCCACGTCTCTACCCTGTCCTCTTTAGCACTGGCCGTGGCATTTCTAGTGAATGTGTTTCCAGAACAGTTCAGACCTTCTGTAACCTTCCCTTCAGACTGTCATTGTGCCGCGGCTCTGACTTAATTTCCATGCCTCTATGATGGGAGGTTGCAACTGCTTCCCTCAAAGGGGAAGTATTAGCCCCGTGGATCTTGAAATTCAGCATAAAATGGAAATTTCCATTAGGCAAATGCATGCAATGATAAATAATTAAGTTAAACTTTGAGTAGCAATTTATGTTTCTTTAAAAATGTCCCCCACGTATCGACGTTGACAAGCACGAGAATGCTTAATAATCAATGGAAACTCTGCTGAGTTCAAAATGCAGAATTTGCTGTCCCATAGTATCTGATTGCTATAAAACTTTTAGTGTGTGTTTGGCCATAATGTCCAGCTGGACTCTGGGCCCAGAAGCAAAAGTGACAAATCCGTGGTGGAAAGACCTTGTTGTTTTAATACTTATCTCCCGGATGCACTCACCAGTTGAAAACGTGCTTTCTCTGCTTTCCCTGTTTTAGTTAGAGATACTCAAAGTCTATAGGTTCTATGTAAACCCCATCCTTTCTATAGCCTCAGTAAGGCGACTGGCAGGAGCAGAAGGGCAAACAGTCCTTTTCCTACTACAGGGGCTGGAGAGCTAAAAACTTGACTTCCCAGGCTCCCTTGCAGTTAGGAGTGGCGAAGGAGACACAGTTCTGGCCACCGGGATGAAAGAAACCTTTAAAGGGCTGCTGGACAGGTTAAGATGGTTGGGGTTCACGCGGCCTTTGCTTAGTCCCCCAATAATTACCAAGAAAGCAGATGTGATGTCCGCACCAAGAAGCAGCAGTCGTCTGGCAAGCCTGAACAAGCAAGACCGAAAGCCAACAAGCTAACTTGTCAGCGAGCACTGAGTTTTCTCTCTTTGCAGTTGAGGGGTTCCGAACTGACAACTATTATTATGACATCGTGGGACAATTTGAGTTGAATTCAACATATTCAAATATAATGAATTTTCAAACGAGCCAAAAAAATCTAAATTGGAGGGAAACGGCGTCCCGAAACTTTTAATACATTTAATTTCCCTCATTTTTGCAACAATCATGTTTCTGAGATAAAAACAAAAGACACCTGAGCTGCCAAAGGAGGGAGATGTTATTAAAATCGGGACTCTCCTGAAAAAAAGTCCATGTTGACTTTGAGTTTGTATCCTTAAGCTACACTTTCCAAAAGCACTTTTATGTTACTTCAATTGAAGAACATACTTTTACACTCACTTTTCCAAGAAATGAAGTTCCAAATGATTTGTCAACACTGGCAAATAAAAATCTTGTAATGACAAATCATCCTCTCTGCTTCCCACAAAACAACAGCAATGAAAACAATGACAATAGCCACGAAAGTGAATCTGTCCCCAAATAGGAAAGCATTCGTGAATTTTTATTAGCTCAAGTGATGACACACCTGTGGACCTGTAACTGAGTTCATAATTCTTGGGCGATTTCTCCTATAGCAGCCGCTTTCTTCAGAACACAAATGGAGATTAGATTTTGGCTGTTGACAGTCATCCAGGACTCCTTAGGTTTTGAAACATTTGGATATTGGTCCTTAAGCAGACAACGTGTTTCGGTGTCTGCAATTTCTCCCTCTTTGTTTGAGCCAGCCATTTGGTTACTGAATCTGTTCATGGAAAGGGTTCTCATTCGCCTGCAGGAGAGAATTCAAGGACCAAACTAGGCAACAAGATGGCTTATTGAACAGTGTTCAAGTGTCGAACATGGTTGAAGGAAGGAAAGCGGGCAGAAAGCACACAGGTAGCCTCCCAGCTACCTGGGAAGGCTGTCAATTGACATATCTTCTGAGCCCTTGGGCCAGGGCCCGTTACTGGATGTGTTGAGCCATTGTTTGCGTAACCTTAGGCAAGCAGGTGTCTTTCTCCTGTTGTCTTTCCAGCAGGTAGGGGTCTCGGACTCTACACCTGCCTCAGGTCTCTAGATAAGTGACTCCCCACCTGCCCCAGGTCTCTAGATAAGTGACTACCTGCCCCAGGTTTCTAAATACCTGGGGCAGGTAGTCACTTATGTTGTTTCTCCACAACATGCCCCAGGTTCCCAGATTCTCCTACCTCAAGTCTAGACTCAATGGACTCTGCTTCCCCGTAGGCAATGCAGCTTGGGGAAAAAAGCGCAGCATGTGGTGTCTTGAAATGTTTCCAGGCAGCTGACAGTCAAGGAGCGCCTCCCCAATCTGGTGCAGCCCTAGGCTGTGCTGATTGTGGCCCCCGCTGCCGTGTGAGTGTGATAGGGCACATGGGTGGCTGTGAGGAGCTGCGAGCTCTGTACCGGCTCCGTCTGCCCCGGCTCCGGCAACAAAACCACAAACCGGGCAGCCTAAACAACGGGGATTTACTGTCTCAGCCCTGGAGACGCTCGGAACTCCGTCTGAAGCCTGTAGGGCTGGAGCAGTGGCTTGCCAGCATCCCCTGACTCAGCCTCTGCCCCCGTCACGTGGCCAGCTCTCGCTCTCTCTGTCCGCATTTCTGCTCCGTGTGAGGGCCCTGGTCCTGTTGGAATCAGGCCCACCCTGATCTCCAGTTTGGCCTCTTCAAACCTAATCACACCTCCCAAGACCCTCTTTACAAACAGGTTCACAGGAGCACGTCTTTTTGGGCGATGCAGTCCAACCCCACACAGCAGGTTTGCTGACTTTGGTTTCTGCCTACCTGGTGCAATTCCCACCATGTCCCTGGGCCTCCGGGTCCTGGTCCATAGGAATAGGGGTGGGCAGCGCTCCCCGTGGCTCGGAGAGGGCTGGGCAGTGACACTATTCCTCTTGGCACCTCTCTAGAGACTCAGCTGGCTGCCTGGGCCCCCAGGCAGGCCCGGGTCCCACCCCCTTCAGGAATGCACAGGACTCAGGAGTGGCAGCTGTGGGCTGGGGCCAGGAAGAGACTCCAGGGTGGTGGGGGCTGCCCAGGGAGGCAGAGGGCAGGCCATCCATCTGCATTCCTGCTGCCTTCCCCCTTCAAGGCTGCCTTTGATCTCCAGACCACTCCACTTCACTCTACAGCAGATTGCAGCTAAGGGGGAGACTTCCTGGCCTGCGCTTTCACCCCCGCCCTCCAGCTCCCAGCCTGCTTGGTAAGGTCACCTGCAATTCCCACACCCCTCGCAGGTTGCACAGCCACTTCGCAAGTGCCTTTTAGGAGCAAACACTTGTTGATTTAGTTTTGCCCACCTGTCCATCCGAAAAGTCGGAATCGCTGACCCTTAGCAGTCCTGACGGTAGAGAAGGGAGGTAGCCACTGGTGCGCCAGGTGACCCGGGCGGCTGAAAGAAACTTCTCCTGGGCCGCCCGTGGCTCCCAGCCCACTACCCGGAGAAGGCTGCTCTGGAGGCAGGCCTGGGACAAGCTGCTGGAATTTGAGCCCACACTCAAGAGAGCTCAGTTATCTGGTAGATTCTTTATGAACCTCTGCTGTGAAACCCTCTCTCTGCACCCCTGCCTTTTGAAATCACGGCTCCTGGCCTGATTTTGCTGTCCCTGCCACCAGATGGTAAGCAAACCCTTCTGTCCTCGGCTTTGCCATGTATCCTTGGCCAAAGCACTTCACCACTTGGAGCCTTTGTTCTCATTTGCAGAGTGGGAATGAGATACTGTGACTCACAAATGTGGCATCGACAGGGGCTGCCAAGTGCCGGGTGAGGCTGGGGCGGGGGTGTGTGTGTCTGAGACTCTCCTTCATCGGCATCCCTGACATCAGCAGCAGTTAAGTCACCTGAAGGGGTTTCCCTCCAGCTTCCTTCTCCAAGGACGGGGCCGCTCCTGGGAGCCAGGTTCTTGCCTGTTTGGGAGGGTTGAGGCCTGACTCACCTTGACCAGCAGCTCACCCTTGAGTCACCATCGATCTGGAGGCCCAGGGCAGATGTGACGTCATCAGCAAACACAGATGCTCACAGATACGGAGGCAGCTGTTTGCCCTGCAGGTAAACTTC
>PVKH010029604.1:0-12633 GCA_004027955.1 Chaetophractus vellerosus | reverse complement strand
CGGGCGACCTGCCCTGCCCGTGGCGGCTCTTGCCCTGTCCGTGGCAGCTTCTTGCCCTGCCCACGGCGGCTCCGGCCCGCCCATGGCGGCTTGCCATTCTCAAGGCAGTCTGCCCGCTAGGAGAGGTCCCCGGGAATCGAACCCAGGGCCTCCCATGTGGTATGCCGGCGCCCTATCCACTGGGCTATCGAGCCAGCCCGGTATGGCAGTTTCTAATGAAGCAGGGAAGTAATCAGGGAGACAGATATTTGGGATTTCTCATCATAGAGCTGGAATTTAAACGAGACTCCTTGAGATCAAATGTGGAAAAATCATGAAAGAATTAATATTTAAGGGCCTAGGAGCCAATAATAGAGAATTCCAAAATTTAGAGATTAATCAAAGAAAAATGGGTCTGAAAACAAAATTTAGAAGAAATAGACTCTGATGAAGGAAAAAAAAAAAAAAGAAACCACAGGAAAGATGGGGTTATAAATTTCCAGAGAAGACAATGCTTCAAGAAAAATGGAAGGACTCTCTCACTGATTGCTTTTATTCTCCAAAATATTTGGTTGCTTTTGTACAGATAAATATTCAAATAATCATTTTTGAAATAATGATATTATCAAATTGCAAACGTATCCCATTGCTACTTTACAAAAAATATCAATTATTTTAGATAATGAGGAACAGATACTTCTTTACACTTACTTAACATTTTTTTTTCAATCCATCATTAGAACTTTTATGTTTACTCCAAATTAAAAAAAAAAAAAGCTAATGTGTTTGTTTTTTAAAATGTGATTTTTGTGTATAGGATAACTTTCATTTTGATGTATTACTTTTTCACCAGCTAAATTATTATATACTATTATGGTTTCTAATGTTATTCCAGATGGTTCTCCAGATGAGCAACTTACGCTCTGCAAATAAAGAACAGAAAGTAAAATGAAGAGTGAATACATAATAATCTCCATGGATATAAATAAATCATACATTTTGGCCCAATCACAAATGCCCAAATATTATTGGTCAATTTATGGCATTTTAAATGATTTAACTTCTTTTTTACAAAACCATCTCAAGTAAATTTTATGGAATTTCTTTTATAACAGAGAATTTTAAAAACAGACAACATCCTGCCATGATGGATTTTAATGAATATGTGCTTTTATTAATAGAGTTGAATTGTCTCTTAAGTTTGAGGACCCTTTACTGTAATGTGAGATTTAGCAAAGTCATAGTAATGAAGGAACAGCAAATATAAGAAGCCCAAAATGAAAGAGAAAAAAATACGGTCATGACTGAAATTCAACAGAAGATGGGTGTCTTAGCTCTGCCTTAGCTGCTATCACAAATACCACACTTGGGTTGGCTTAAATAACAGGAAATTATTCACACTTTGTTTCAGAGACCAGAAGTCCAAATCAAGGCAGTGACAAGACCATGCTTTCTCCCAGGGTCCCTCTGCTCCTGGCTTACCAGCAATGCTTTGTGTTCCTTGGTTTTACTATCTCATGGTGATTTCCTTTCCATGCTGCCTGGGTTTCCTTGACTTCCAACTTCCAGCCCCTCCACATGGCTTTCTCTCTCATGTCTAAATTTTGCCTGCCTTTAAAAGACTCCAGTAATCCAGATTAAAACCCTACCTCATTCAGTTAGGCCACACCTTAATTTAAAATAAAATCTTCAAGAGATCCTATCTACAGTGGGTTCACACTAACAAGAATGTGGATTAAGATTAAGACCATGTCTAAAATGGAGTACTGTTTTAATTTCATAGGCTGCTTAAGCAAATACCATGCAAAGGGATGACTTAAACCTAGGGGAATTAAATGGCTCATGGTTTTGAAGTCAGGAAAAAGTCCAAATCAAGGCACCATCAAGGCAATGCTTTCTACTGAAGTCTGTGGCATTCTGGGGCTAGCTGCTGGTGATCAGTGGTTCTTGGGTCATCTGTCAAATGGCAATTAACATGACAGTCGCTTCAGGCATGTATATTCTCTTCCAGGTTCCAATGAATTTCAGCTTCTTACTTCTGATGGCATTCTCTCTATCTTTTAATTGAAGTAACCTCGTCAAAAGGCCCTACTTACAATGGCTCTCATCCACAGGAATTAAGTTTAAGAACATATGTTTCTGGGGTACATATAGCTTCAAACTACCACAAGTACATAGTTCAATCTACCATAACTGGTGAGGGAAGAAAAAGTATATTCCAATGGTGGAGGTAGAGAGTATTTATTTGGTAGATACTACTGGGATTATTACCACTCAGTTGATAAAAACTAAGAAACAGAATTATCCTCAAATTTTGTTATATGAATAATTTTCATAAATATATACATTTTGATACCAGTTATTTCATCCTTAGACTTTATTTGCTCTTACATTCTGGAATAAACCTTTTGTTCAAACTTTTAAAAATGTATAATGATCATATAAAGATAAGATTTTAATGAAGGTACACTCTAGTAATTACATGAGACAATTCTAACAAACACATTGTTCTTGGGAAATTGTAATGACACTTTTATTACCAGAGAGTGGGCCTGTTTTGATCTTGATTTTGACTCTGCTAAATTCTAGACAAAGATTTGATACTTTAGATCAGGCCTACTGTTGTTTGCATTTATCCAGTACAGAAAACCAAAGAAGATCAAGGGCTGAGAATTCCTCACATTTCTTAAAATTTAATCTTCTAAAATCTTAATGATAATTAATAAGAAGCATATATCAATACACATGGAAATTGTTTATGACAAGGATCCTTTCGGAGCCTTTAAAAATATCATTTTATCCCCTTTATATTGCAAACAAATCCTGATTTTTTTTCATTCTACTTTCATATCATCACATGATATTGCTTGTTCAATTAAAGAATTGTTTTATACATTGCTCTTTCAATCTCAAAAAAACTTAGGAGCTAGTAAAATCAATAAGTGAAATGCATAGAAATGGGAAAGCATCGTTGTATTATAATAGAAATTGCACTAGGATACAGGTATAAACACTGGACAATAAACTAGCTTTGACATTCTATACACTTGTGACCCTGAGCTCATGTGGAATACCAGCATAGTGGGTTCTTTATCTAGATGAGGAAAAATAATATTCTCTCAATGTTTTATTTTGAGTTTTAAATGAAACCACATTCATGAAAATGTATAAATTTTAAAGATGTTTTACCTAATTCAATAAGGCAGTGCCCTCTGACAGAACTGCATTAAAATTTTTCCTGAAGAGGCTAACTTCAGGATTTCAATTCTTTTTAGATTGCTTTTGGGCCTTTTGTAAAGGTAAAGCCAAACATCTGTCTTATAAGCTTCAAAGCTAATTACAGTTATGTTGCATGTTGTCATGTTAACAGAAGTTTAATATATTTTAAGTGTACTTCTACTTTTATAAGCTCTTGGATGTTTAAAATATTTAGTTCTTTCAAGTCTGTGAATTGCAGCAAAGAAGATATAATTTGGGATACTTCCATTTAGCATGATTTCATTAGTTTTCTTTTTTTATGCAGTTTTCGTTTTTGTTGTTGTTGTTTATATGTACAGCAGATGGTGACAATCATAGAAATCAGCTCAGTAATCAAAGGGATCAGTGGCGTGATGCATCTTTGTCAGGGTCACAGGATGCACCCACTGGGAAAATAGCGGCAAACATCTGACAGCAAGTACTGAACACTGTATCTGCTTAGTAATCAGACAGTCTCAGGACTGAGGGTGACCTAGAGCTGCTGAATGAAATAACAGAGGATAAAAAAGATGGCAGAAGTTTATTTGCAGCAAGGAAGCTAAACAGGCAAAATTCATCTTTTTTTTTTTTGATAGGTTAATGTCTATTGCATTCTTGACAATTTGCATGGTGGTTGCAGAAATGGTAAATTTTACCAGCCCAAGTTAAGACAGGCACAGATTTGAACAAAAATATTCTCCGCTTACGGATGAGTACATAATCATACATTTTGAAATCAGAACATTTCTAAGAAATCTTCTGAATTTGAATGCTAGTAGTAATTCTCACCATTTCTCTAAGCAAACTCATCACAGAAACACTTAATGAAAGTTATATTACAAATCTTTTTAGAACTTTTTAAATTTTAAAGAGATTTTAGTTTTGGTATTTGATTTTTTGCAAGTCTTCCTTTTCTTTCTTGATCTCTTTGACCACCGACATATCCTTCAAAACTGATGGTTTCACAATTTTAGATAATCAGTCTTCTCCTTAGCTCAGTTTTTCACAAGCAGTGATATCATTCACTCTGAAATTTTCACCTTTATGTTACAAGTCTTACTTGTTGTTTTCTAGCCCTGACTTCTCTCTGTTATGTGATTTGCAAGGATTCCAAAACCTAAACCGACAACCACCTGGCATCAACTGCACAAAAAAATTATTCTTTCTTTCTTATCAGAGTTAATATAAATTTACAGCACGGATTCAGACTTCAAATCTTGTGCATTTCTAATGTTTCCATCTTTCTTCCTCTGAATACAAATAAGTATAATTTTTTTCATGTATAAAATTTTATTTAATCATTCTCTTCTCTTTCCCAGTGGCACCGTCCAAAATATTTTTAACATCCATTTAAAATAAAACTGCATGATGGGTATCTGGTGTTTTAATTGCCTTAGTGTTTCAGATACATTATTGTGATAGAGATATCTCTTCTAAGAAAATGCATGTGTGGACTGAAAGTCATCCAGAAGCAGGTTCTCGGACTGGAGAAAACAAGGGGGTTTCCCTCGTAATGAGAACAAATGACTTGAGACCTAAACTTAGAAACAGAGAGGCAAGCAGATGTTACCAATTGTGGAATGGAACTGTCTCTGCCCCCATTAAATTCTATCAGAAGTTAAACAGACTCTGGGGTTGTTTGTAGTTTCATGAACCAAATGTAATAGTGCCTGGAATGAGGAAGTTACTCTGTGTTGTACTTGTGTTATTGTAATCTTCTGTTGAACTTCTCTGGGGAATTTTTCATTTCCTTTATGGTGGTCTTCTACTTTTGTATTTCTGCTTGGTTCCATTTTTACAATTTCTAACCCTTTACTGAAATTCTTTCTTTCTTTCTTTATTTATTTATTTTATTACATATCTCCCCTTCCCCCCCCTGAGGCGACGCGCCGAGACTGGTCACTGCGCAGGTGTGGCTTTCCCCGCTTGTGGGCGGCTTCTGCTTCCATTCACGGCTGGCTTTCAGTTTGTGGGTGGCTGGCTGCGCTCCATTTGCGGGCGACCTGCCCTGCCCGTGGCGGCTTTTGCCCTGTCCGTGGCAGTTTTTTGCCCTGCCCACGGCGGCTCTGGCCCGCCCATGGCGGCTTGCCATTCTCAAGGTGGTCTACCTGCTAGGAGAGGTCCCCAGGAACCGAACCCGGGGCCTCCCATGTGGTATGCCGGCACCCTATCCACTGGGCTATCCCGCCGGCCCCGACTGAAATTCTTATATTGTTCACTCATCTGTTTCCTGATATCCTTTCATTTTTTTCTCCATGTTTTCCTTTATCTTTTCTTTAATGTTTTTTTATTTTTTTATTTTTTAAAGATACTTAGCTTACAATAATGTTACACAAAAAAATATATGGATTCCCATATGGTCCGGTCCCCACATCTCCCAAATCCTCCCACATAAACAACATCCTTCATTAGTGTGGCGCGTTCATTGCAATTGATAGATGCATCCTGTGGCATTGCCTTTCAGCATGGTCCATAGTTCACAATATAGTTTACACTCTCTCCCACACAATTCTGCAGACTATGGCAAGATATATAATGGCCTATATCTGTCATTGCAATGCCATTCAGGATGATTCCCAAGTTCTAAAAAATCCCCTGCATTTCACCTGTCTTTCCTTCGCCCTGCCCCCAGAACCTCCAGTGGCCACTGCCTCCACATCAATGCTGTAATTTCTTCCATTGGTAGAATCACAACAAGTCTATTGTAGAATACCAGTAAGTCCACTCTAGTCCATAGTTCATTCCCCAATCCTGAAGATTCTGGGATGGTAATATCCCCTCCACCTCTAATTGAGATGGGGCTTCGATCCCATACAGCCAATGGATAATACTCTCTTGCTTGCAGTTGTAGGCTCCCTCATTTTCTTGGTATGGTAGTTGTCAATCCTCACCTCGTTGTTAGTTGTACTGGGTGAGCCCAAAGAACTGAAGACTAGGTGTTATAACTCTGCTGAGGCTCAGGGCCCAGCTGGCACATGCACACCCAAAGATACAAGTCTCTTGGATGTATACCTACCATCTCCAGCACCAAGGATAGGTTCAAATAGAAGTGACAGATGTGTAGGGAAACCATAATGGAGTCCAACTCTGTCACCCTCAGGAGGACAAACTCCAAAGTTGAGCATATTGAAGATCACTTTATAAAGTCTAAACAAAAAGTCTGGTCAATTTTTCTGATAGTTTCTGGATTTATATTTTGTTGCTGTGGATGGGCCATCATGTCCTGATTCATTATTTGTCTTATAATCTTTTCTGCATACTGTATGTACAGTTAATATTTAAATAGTTTTGCTAAATTATGTTGGATAAGAAATTCTCTGATTTTCCAGTTTTTAAATTTATTTGTATAGATGTGTACTAAGTAGTTGTAATGTTTTTTCTTATCAATTATTTTATACTATGTCTCATTTCTCTTTCATGGTTAATTAGTCAGTAGCATGTATTTTTTTTCCTAAATAAAGCAGAGCTTAATTTATTATATATATAAGTATTCTTCTCTAACTCATTCCTTTCTGCTTTAATTTTATTATCTCTCCATATGCTTTTAGTATACTATATATTTTTATTCCTCTAATTTTTGAGTTGAAAAATTTAATTGAATTAATTTTATTATTTAATTTTAAATTAATATTTATGTTTATAGTTATGACTTTTCATCAGAACATTGCTTTAAATATATTCCATAAATTGACAGTTTTGCACTATCATTAACTTTTAAAAAATCATCCAATTCTCACTTCTATTTCTACTTCTACCCAAGAATTGTTTATTAGAAGGTTTCTTTTTCTAGGTGTGAGGAGCTCTTTACCTTTTATTTCATTTTTAATTTATATATTTGTGCATTGTGACCACAGGAAAATGGCCTTTTAACTATGAGATATTATATGATAAAATTTTGTGGATATTTCACATATGCTTGAGCAGTATGTATATTCTCTATTACAAATCTGCATGGTCAGTATATATCTAAAAGATATAACTTACTGATTATGTTGTTTAGATCCTTGGTATTTAGGAAGTTTTGAATTTTAATTCTAATGGTTACCTTTTACCTTTTATCAGCAATAACAATTTTATTTGCCATATCTGAATTTTTGTAGCAGTTATATATAGATGTGGTCTATTTTTATCTACTTCTATTCACTTTGAGAATAGGATTTCTATTTGGAGTACACTCATCAATTCAGTTTATTTTATAGAAGGTGTCATTGATGGTAGGTTTGAGGGAACAGTGAGAATGTTTTGTTTCTCTTTTCTTTCTGCAGGATTTTTAACTTATTCCCGTCTTACTTTTTTCCTTTACTTTCACTGCCTCACCTTCCAAGGGATATAGTCACTCATTTACCTAATGCTTCACTGGATAAAGTTCTTCTAGGAGGCTGTCACTTTTCATCCTGCTCACTTTCAGATTCCTTTGTCTTATTTAGGTCTATGGGATACCTGACCAGTTGCACAGTGACTATGCAATTATTGTTGTACTTTTCCTTACCAGGTTCATTTTTGCTGTGTTCCACACGCTCTTCTTCTCAAAGTCTTAAGTCTCCCTTCATCCACTTTCCATATCCACTGGCTTGCAGGGACATGTGGGCTACATTTGTTATTCTAGAATATGGTTCTTTTTAATATCCTTTCAGGTAATTTAAAGGTTGTGGTCTTCTCTGTCTCTCAGAAATGCTGAAGGCATGGGTCTTATGCAGTATTCTTTTCTTGACTTTGATTCTGTGATTTATATTTTAGGGGAAATGGGAGAATTCTCCAGATCCCACTCAGCTGGAGAAAGGAGGGAAGGAAAAACTCACAACCTGGGGAAGATGGTGTCAGAGTAGTTCAGTCAGGGCATATATCTCTTACAAAATAGGGGAGAAAGCAAGGATGTTGTCTGAGGGAGCTGTTTGGGGATCTGCAGACCAAGAGAGTAACATATGCATTTCCCAGGAGAGACTGGGCAGGGAGGAAGTAACTAAAAGGACAACTATGAATTGCCCCCTGTGGCTGGGAATACTGCCCAGCACCCAGCCTTGAGGCAACGAGCCTTGGTAAAGCCTGTGGCTGAATGGCCAAGGGAGAGGCAAAAAGGCCATATTCCTATCTGGGAAAGGGAGGTGCAGCTGAGGGCTGAGTGTGATTTCTCTTCAGCAAGTTTATCCACCATAACCCAGTTTTAAATTATAAGGTTCAGAAGAGCCAGTCAGTGAAAACAGAAGGATTCATCTCCTTGGAAAAGTTTTCTGAAACACATAATTTGTTAGCCAGCTAGGAAAGCAAAGGAAGACAAGGCTTGTCTCTCCCATTTCTTTCCAGGCACTGTAGATTTGGTCTATGCCCCAATAGTGGCTCCCTGCTCCATTTTGATAATTTAAACAGGGCAATATTAAAGTTACAGGAAAAAAATGAACCAAAAATTAAAGAAGAGCTATAAAATAAAACCACTGGGCTAGAGAGAGAAATTAATCAATAGAGAAAAATCACCAACACAATCAGATGCTTAGATATCAACAAAAAATAACAAGCCATACTAAGAAACAGGACAATATGGCTCAGCCAAAGGAACAAACCAAGAATCCAGGTGAACACAGGATTTAAGACAACTAAGCAATGATGTCAACATAAAACTCCATAACCAATTCAAAGAGTTGAAGGGAAATGTGCCTAAAGAGATATAGGATATTAAGATGACACTGTGAGGATTAAGAACATTATGAAAGCCTACAAACAAAGTAACAGACATTATGGGAATGAGAAACACAATAGATGATATTCAAAATACATTAGAGGCATATAATAGCAGATTTGAAATGACTGAGTACAGAATTTGCAAATTGGAAGACAGAGCATTTGAACTTGAAAAGACAGAAGAAAAGAAAGAGAAAAGAATGAAAAAATTTAAAAGGGTCTCAGGGAACTGAATGATAGCATGAAATGAACAAACATACACATTATAGGTGTCCCAGAAAAAGAAGAGAATGGGAAAGGGGCAGAAAGAATATTTAAGGAAATACTGACCAAATATTTCCCAACCTTAATGAAAAACATGAATACCAATAGTCAAGAAGGATAGCATACCACAAACAGAATAAATTCAAATAGACCTACTCTGAGACATCTACTATTCAGAATGTCAAATGCAGGAGATAAAGAGAGGATCCTGAAAGCAGCAAGAGAAAAGCAATGTATCACATACAAGCTTCAATAAGATTATGTGCTGGTATCTTATCAGAAATAATGGGTGAAAAAAGGCAGTGGTAATATATATTTAAGGTATTGACAGAGAAAAACTGCCAACCAAGAATTCTTTATATGGCAAAACTATTCTTCAGAAATAAAGGTGAGTTTAAAGTATTCATAGACAAACAAAACCTGAGTTTACCACCAAGAGACTGGATCCACAAGACATATTAAAGGGTGTGTTAAAGCCTGAAAGGAAAAGACAAGGGTGAGAGGAGTGTAGAAATGAAGATAAAAGAAAAACTGAAATAGTTAAAAGACAGACAATAGTAAGCTATGAAAACAGAAAGCCAAGGGATAAAATGGATGATGTAAGTAATGTCTTTACAGTAGTAACATTGACTGTTAATGGATTTAACTCCCTAATTGAAAGGCATAGACTGACAGAATGGATTTAAAGATGAACCATTTATTTGTTTTCTAAAAGAGACTCTACTTAGATGTATGGATACAATCAGATTGAAAGTGAAAGTTTGGAAAAAGATATTACACACAAATAATAATCAAAAAAGATCTGAAGTAGTGATACTAATGTCAGACAAATTAGATTTTAAATGCAAAACTGCTATAAGGGATGACGAAGGTCATTGCATATTAATAAAAGGGAAAATTCACCAAGAAAAAATAGCAGTAAGACAATTTATGCACCTAACTTAGGTGCCCTGAGATACATGGGATACACACTGGCAAAGCTGAAGGGAGAACTAGATGTCACTACAATAATCATTGGAGACTTCAACACATCACTCTCAGCATTGGATAGAATATCTAGACAGATGATAAATAAGAAAAAAGAGAGATTGAATAAAACGATGAATGAACTAGACCTAACAGTTATTTATAGAACATTTTACTCACAAACAGTGGGATATGCATTATTCTCAAGTGCTCATGGATCTTTTTCCAGGATAAATATGTTCGGTCCTAGGTCTGATTTCAATAAATTTAAAAAGATTGAAATTATACAAAACACTTTCTCTGATCATAATGGAATGAAGTTGGAAATTAACAACAGGCAGAAAATGGGGAAATTCACAAATACATAGAGATTTAACAATACACTCTTAAATAATCAGTGGGTCAAAGAAGAAATTGCAAGAGAAATCAGTAAATAACTCAAGACAAATGAACACAAGAATACAACATAACAAAACTTATGGAATACAGCAAAGGTAGTGCTGAGGGAGAAATTTATAGCCTTCAATGCTTATACTAAAGAAGAAGAAAGAGCTAAAATCAAAGACCTAATTGCATAGCTGGAAAACTAGAAAAAGAATAGCAAACTATGCCCAAAGCAAGCAGGAGGAAGAAATACTAAAGATTAGAGCAGAAATAAATGAAGTGGAAAATTAAAAAAAATAGAATCAACACAACTAAAATTTGGTTCCTCAAGAAGATCAACAAAATAGACAAACCCTTAGCTAGATTAACAAAGAAAAAAAGAGAGAAGATAAAAATAAATAAAATAAAAAATGAAAAGATGGACATTACCACTGACCCAGCAGAAATAAAAGAGATCATAAAGAGGATACTATGAAAAACTGTATGCCACCAAATTAGACAACTTTGATGAAATGGACAAATTTCTAGAAATGCATGAACAAACTACACTGACCACAGAAGAAATAGTAAATATTAATAAACCAATCACAAGCAAAAGAGTTGAAACAGTCATCAAAAGCCTCCCCAAAATGAAAACCCCATGACCAGATGGCTTCACAGGGAATTCTATTAATCATTTAAAGATAATCTAATGCTAATATTTTTCAAACTCTTCCAAACAGTTGAACAGGAAGAAATGCTACCAAACTCATTCTGAGGCCAACATCACAATAATACCAAAACCAAATAAATATATTACGAAAAAAGAAAATTACAGAGCAATTCTTCTAATGAATATAAATGCAAAAATCCCCAAAATATTTGCTAACCAAATCCAAAAGCACATTAAAAAAATCTACATCATGACAAAGTAGGTTTTATACTAGGCATACAAGGTGTAGTTCAACATAAGAAAATCAGTGTAACACATAATAAATTTAAGAAAAAAAACCATGATCATCTCAATAGATGCAGAAGTCTTTTACAAAATACAACATGCTCTCTGATAAAAAAAAAACATTCTGAAAGATAGGAATAGAAGGTAACTTTTTCAATAAGATAAAATACCACAGATAACATTGTATTCAGTGGTGAAAGACTGAGAGTTTTTCCACTAAGATTGGAAACAAGACAAGAATGCCCATCTCTCCACTGTTATTCAATATTCTGCTAGAAGTTCTAGCTAAAGCAGTTAGGCAAGAAAAAGAAATAAAAGGTACTCAAAGAGGAAAGAAAGAAGTAAATCTTTCACTATTCGCTGATGATATGATCCTATCCTGAGAAGATCCCCCCAAAATCCACAACAAAACTACTAGAACTAATAGATGATTTCAGCAAAGTGGTGGGATACAAGATTAATATGCAAAAATCAATAGCATTTCTATACACTACTAATGAGCAAAATGAGGAGGAAATCAGAAAAAAAAATTCAAATTACAATAGCAACTAATGGAATAAAATATTTAGGAATAAATTTAACTAAGGACATAAAGGATCTGTATTCAGAAAACTAAAACATTGCTAAAAGAAACCAAAGAACTAAATAAATGAATGGACATTCTGTGTTTATGGGTTGAAAGACTAAATAAAATTAAGATGTCAGTTCTACAACTGATCTACAGATTTAATGTAATACTGATAAAATTCCAACAGCCTTCTTTGTAGAATTGGAAAAGCTAATTATCAAATTTATTTGGAAGGGGAAGGGCCACCGAATAGCTCAAAATATCTTTGAAAAGAATGAAAGGAGATGTAAAATGGCAGAGTACAGAATGGCAGGCTGTACTCTTCCTCTAGAAACTGTATAAAGGTAGGCAGACATGCCAGGCATTAGGGAAGCTGGGGCATCATGGGGGAAATAGGACAGGGTGGCTAGAGGGGAGGCCCAGCTGAATAGCAGGGAAAAGGGGAGCTACCCAACTGACCCCAGAGAAAAGGGGAGTGGACTAGCCAGCCCAGGGAAAGAGGAAAACTGCCCATCAGGCCTGGGGGTGGGGAAGCTGCTGAAGAGCAATCCCACAGATGGACCTGTGCCCAGCCTACTTAAGGTTGTTGGAGAGAGCCAAGGGAACGTAGCCAAAGGCTTTTTTT
>PVKH010029603.1:0-12615 GCA_004027955.1 Chaetophractus vellerosus | reverse complement strand
AGATGAGAGAAAGCAGAAGCAGAGGCAGTAAGCGATTTTATCAAAGTCATAAAAGTTAGAAGGTAACAGAACCCCAACCTGCACCCAGGTCCATGGATGCCATAGTCAGTGGTCTCTCCACTCTACCACATTCCCTCATTTACTCATGTTTTAGCTCCTTACTGGATTAGAAGTTCCAGGGAAACAAGAAATATGTATTTACTTTCCCTGGATCCCTCTCCTAAAACAGTGCCTAGCATATAATGAGCAAGGTGTTTGATGACTGAGCATGTGTGATGACTTTTATATTTGATTTGTCTAGTATCACAGCACTCTGTTTATAAATCTTTTTCTTTGACGAAAGGATCATACTACTCTATTTTGCTTATCTCCATTAGGGCATAGGATTCAGATTTCAACCATTCCATGGAGAAGTGGATCTAGTAACCAGCCACAGCCAAAAAATATCAGTAGAAATGAGGATAGAGTAAACAGAAAGCAGCGGGGTGATTAATATATCAACACATGGAGAGGATATTTTTTAAACACCATCCTTCTTTATATGACAAAGTTATTTTTCTATAATAATTGTGAAATGAAATGAATTAAAATAATGTTCAAAACATGCCGATGGAAAGAAAAATTAAATTAAAAACACAATAAAAAATTACAGTACAAAAAAGTAATAGTTTGATTCTATTTTATTATATTGATGCTTTAAAAAAAGATAAACACATCCCTATAGATGGGGAGGTTAGATAAATGAATAATTCTGCAGTTTCTATACATAAGTTTGGACTCCTACAAATTTGTTAATGACTTCATCAAAACTGATCTTCTTCACATGTCCATACTTAATAGACAGAATAGCTAAATTCATCCTATTTTTGCCCATAGTTGATTGAATCTCTCATTTTATTAAATTGTAGTTTCAAATAATTTCTTGCACATGAAGTAACAGATACGCAAGGGGTTACAAAACTTCTTAAACAGAGGGATAATTTTGGGAAGAGAAACATAAAAATCCCATTTCACACTATATTCCAAGTATTACTGTTCATGTCTTTGAAGTTGATTCTAGAAGCTTTAAAATATATAAATAGTTTTATATCTAGATACTTCAGGTCACTGTGTAGAACACCAGAATTGAAGTAACTTAAGTTCTGTGTCTTCAAGCTGACAATCACTGTGCTTTCATTCTCCATTTCACAGGGATTAGAGATGTGAGCTTTGCATAAGTGAGCTAGGGCGATTGTAATCCATGCAAATTTAAGTCTGCTTGTGTCCGGTGACTGTAGAACTGAGACATCTTTGAATTAGTTTCCATATTGAATACAATATTTATAAAAGAATAATTAATAAGAATGTGTTAATTTGAAGCTCATATAACATTGTATTAAAGCTCAATAAAAACCATAATAGTTGTTCAGAACTTAGACTAACACACGAATTTTTTTCTAGGAGGAGTATTTCATCACTAACAATATTTAGAATTGCAACATGGCACTTTTAAATGCTTTTATTTTTGTTTCTAAATCTTAACAGACTATGACTCCCTTATTTCCTGCATCTGAGGTATATCACTCTCCCACCTGACATAGAACAAGCCCAACCACTCCTATTCAAACTTAATATCCTTAAGATGTCAATACTACCCAAAACAATTTACAGACAATGCAATCTGGTCAAAGTTCTGACAGTCTTCTTCTCAGAAATGGAAAATCTTAACACAAAATTCATATGGAAGGGCAAGGGGCCTCGAATAAGCAAAGCTATCTTGAAAGGGAAGAACAAAATTAGAGGGCTCACACTTCCCAATTTCAGAACTTCTTACAAAGTTATGGTTATCAAACAGTGTGGTATGGGTACAAGGACAGATATATAAACCAATGGAATAGAACTGAGAGTTCAAAAATAAATCAATGGCCAATTGATTTTGGACAAAGGTACCAAGCCCACTCAATGAGGAAAGAATAGTCTCTTTAACATGCAATAGTCTACCGACAACCAAAAGAATTAAAGTGGACCCCTATTTTATAACATATACAAAAATTAACTCAAAATGAATCCACTACCTAAATATAAGAGCTAAAATTATAAAACTATTAGAAAAAACATAGGGAAATATCTTCAGGATCTTGTGTTAAGCAATGGATTATCAGACTTTACACCAAAACCCAGAACACCAAAAGGAAAAATAAATTGGGCTTCACCAAAATTAAAAACTTTTGTACATCAAAGGACACTATCAAGAAAGTGAAAATACAACTGTAATGGTTTTGCAGTTTTATGTAATTATGAATTCCAAAAATATAAATTGGATTATGCTTGTAAACTCATCTGTTCATCTGGGCATGACTGGTTTATGATTAGGGCATTGACTGGGCTGCAGTGAGTAGGGCGTTGAGCCCCACCCCTCGGTGGGTGTGGTCTCAAATTTAAAAAGCAAGACAGAGATTTGGAGAAGCAGATTTGAGAAGCAGTTCTGATGTTGGAGTGAGCCGTTCGCCCGATAGTCTATAGCTGCCCTTGTGGAGAGACACAACACATAGAGAGCCTCATGGTCTACAGCTGAACTTGTGGAGGAAACAAGCTACGCCTGGAGAGAAACGTAGCCCTGGGAACAGAGGAACCCAGAAGCCTGAACACTGGAGACGCCGGCAGCTGTCTTGCTCCAACACATGGACTTTGGTGAGGGAAGAACTTTATGCTTTGTGGCCTGGTAACTGTAAGCTTCTACCCCAAATAAATACCCTTTATAGAGACTGATCAATCTTGGTAAATTTCAAAAGGCACCGCTGTGGCTGACGAAAACAACAACCAATAGATTGGGAGAAAATATTTGGAAACCATATATCAGATAAGGGTTTAATATCCGGAATATAAAAAGAACTCCTACAACTCAACAACAAAAAGACAAACAAACCAATTTTTAAAATGGGAAAAGAACTTGAATAGACACTTCTCCAAAATTGAAATACAAATGGCCAGTAAGCACATGAAAATATGCTCAACATCTTTTGAAGCAAATCAAAACCACAATGATATACCACCTCATACCCACTAGAATGGCCGTTATTAAAAAATAATAATAACAAATACTGGCAAGGATGTGAAGAAATAGAAACCCTCATTCATTGTTGGTGGAAATAGTAAATGGGACTGCCACTATAGAAAATAGTTTGATTTTTCCTCAAAAAGTTAAACATAGAACTACCACATTACCTGGCAATCAGATTTCTAGATACATACCTAAAACTTTGAAAGCAAGGACTCAACAGATATTTGTAAACCAATGTTCAAAGCAGCATTATTCAGAATAATCAAAAGGTGTAAGTAACCCAAGTATATATAATAAAATATGGTATATACATACAATGGAATATTACTCAGCCATAAAAAGGAATAAATTTCTAATACATGCTACAACATGAATGAACAATGAAGATGTCACATTGATTGAAATAAGCCAGACATACACAAAAAAAGCAAATACTGTATGATTCCATTCGGATGAAATGATTAGAATATGCAAATTCATAGAGAAAGAAATTAGAGTACAGGTTATCAGGGGTAGGGGTAGAGGAGCAATGGGGAGTTAATGCATAATGGGTGCAGGGTCTCTGACTAGGGTGATAGAAAGTTTCTGTAATGGATGGTGGTGATGGTAGCACAACATTGTGAATGTGGTTAATGCCACTGAATTGTATGCTTGGGCGTAGTTTGAGGTGGGAAAGTTTATATTGTTTATATGTTACCACAATTTTAATAAGAAAGAGAGTGGGACTAAACAGACTATGAAAAATAAATGCAATACATTATACTGGACTGGACCTAATAACAGAGGAGAAAATGCCCATCAGACATCAGAAAAATTTGGAATAGAGACTATAATATTTATATTTATGTGACTTTTTGGAACTTCATAATGTACTTAATATGGTCACATAGTGAATAGTCTGATTCTTAGGAAATATACATGGTAGTATTAAATGGTAAAAGACCATGATGTATGCAACCTACTCTCAAAATGTTTAAACCATGATAGATAGAGAAAGAGAAAGAGCTAGATTAGATGAGAGAGAGAGAGAGAGAGAGAGAGAGAGAGAGAGGAAGGAAGGAAGGAAGGAAGGAAGGAAGGAAGGAAGGAAGGAAGGAAGGAAGGAAGGAAGGAAGGAAAGGAGGGAGGGAGGGAGGGAGAGAGAGAGAAAAAGAGAAAGAAAGAGAGAAAGAGAAAGAAAGAAATACTGATGTAACAAATGTGTTTAAATGTTAAAAGTAGAGCTAGGGGCTATATTGGAGTTCTCTGTGCTATTTTTGCATGATATTTGCAACTTTCCTGTAAGTTTCAAATTATTTCAAATTAAAAATTTTAAAAGACCTCTTCAAGAAATCTTTGCACCACAGCACAGAGCTCTTTGGGCATTTCCAAAAGCAGAGTTTGGAGAATATATGTATGGGTCAAGTCTGTAGAAAACAAAGAAAAGGTATACCAAATCAAGGGGTTCAATTATTAGTAATTTTTCATTTAGTCAAAGGATAAACTAGGAAAACTATAAAAGGAGAAATGGGAGCTACAAGATCTGGGACGGCTCCAAAAAACAATGAGGCCAAGGTGGATCAGCAAGTAGACCTCAAATGATTGGGAGGTAGCACTGAGGGCTGGTGTTTTAATGATCAGGCTGAGAGATGATGGTGCTTCTAGGAACTAAAGGGGGCAGAGCCCCTGCATATTAGTATCTGGGGATCTTGTAAGGCTAGTGGACCTATGAGTCATTGGCTGGGTCCCAGAGGAAGCCAAGGGAAGGTAGATTCTGGAAAATGGTTTTAATCACAGTGTATTAGCCCAAGGGATGCTGATGCAAAATACAAGAAATCTGTTGGGTTTTATAAGGGTATTTATTTGGGGTGGAAGCTTACAGTTACCAGGCCATAAAGTATAAGTTACTTCCCTCACCAAAGTCTGTTGCCATGTGTTGGAGCAAGATGGCTGTCAATGTCTGCAAGGGTTCAGGCTTCCTGGGCCTCTCTTCCTGGGGCTCGTTTCTCTCAGGGCTCAGCTGCTCTGCTCTCTGCCTTGTGGTTACTTCCCAGGCTCCAGCTCAAAACTCCAACCTCCCTTCTCTGCAGTGTGGTTTCTCCGTGAGTCCCTCCTCCTACTGACATGGCCCAATCAAAGCCTTAATAATTATTTAATCAAGTAAAACTGAAACTTCTGAATCCAATATAGTCTAATATGCCCAGAGGAACAAACCAGTTGACAAACAGAATCCAATATCTATTTTTGGAATTCATAAATAATGTCAAACTGCTACTCAGAGTCAGCAAGTCAATGTCCAGGAAGTTAAATGAAGTAAGGGATATCTGTTGTTTCTCCATCACAAGGCCAGAAAACAGTAGTCACCATGAATATAACTGCTCTGTGGTTGGGGCAATTTTTCACATTAATATGGAGCTTTATAAATCAATTCCTTGGGTTACAATATTCTTCAGTATAAATCTGGCCAAAGTTTCTGTCTTATATACTCTACAGCATCCAAGCTGGGATCACTGCTGGAGTCTCTGCATTTGGGCTTTAAAGTTCATGCTTACCAATGCCTCAGATCCCAGATGAAGAATGGCTCACTCAGAAGCTTCCCTGACCCCTTGGTAGGTAAATTCTCCCTATTTAATACTCACACGGTACCAAATAGATCTACATAATAGAAATGGGAATACTAGTAATTTTATACCAGTATGTATTTTTTTATTTATATCTTTCTCCTCTCTAGTCTCCAGATTCCAAGAGGTTGATGGCCATATTTTTTCGTGCTCAATTTTATACACCCTTGCACCTAGCATAGTACTAGGTTCATAGTACCAGCTTAATAAATATTCAATGAATGAATAAGAGTATCCACATAGCTTAATTTGTAATAGTGAGAAGTTGGAAATGACCTAAAAGTCCAACCCCAGGCAAAGGGTTCAGTAAATTATGGCGCACACATACAATAAAGTGCTCTGCAGTCATTGAAAAGAGGGTTGTAACTTGGTATGTACTGATATAGAAGGATATCATGGTATATTGCTAGCTAAAAGAAATAAAGCTGCAGAATATTATGTACACAAAATCCTTTTTTAAAAAATGTGTGTATGTGTGTTTACACATGCACAGTGGACTGGGAGAGTTATTTGGTGGTTGCTTATATTCTCTGTTCTCCATTCTGGTTTTCTGATAATGTGCTTTCCTGCATGAAATTGGGGTGGCGGTGGGGGGTGCACACAAATGACCTGGAATCATCTTTCCCTGGATACAGTATTTGGTATTTGACATCTGAGCAGGCATAACTAGAATTCTTTCTTGGAACCAATTCAGGTGGAGGGAGTGAGAACTTCTTACCATGTTGCTCAATCTGAAGGATTTTCATCTGGGGATGTGAATGGTCATCTTCACTCCTGTGAACAGCAACCTGTCTCCTACAGACAAAATGACATGCCCCAAAGCAAAGAGTCAGAAGAGACAAAAGACTGAAAAAGAGAAAGCACCGTGTCAACATCATGTGAACTTTCGATTGAATTGTGCTTGAGCATCACTGGATTTCCCACTTACGTGAGCCAATAAATTCTTTAAGCTAGTTTGAAATTAGTTTCTGTGCCTATTAAAAGTGAGTCCAAATTAATGCCACATGCACACACACACATACACAATTGCAAGTATGGGTTTAGGCATAGAAAAGTCTAGAAGAACATTCATTGAACTCCTGAACTCTAACTGGCAGTCATCACTAGCAAGTGGGAGGTGGTGGCTTCCACTTTTTAAATTCATGCCCCTTTTGTATTGATTTTTTGACAAGCATACATGACTATACAATTTCAAAGGGTAATAGAACCATTATCAATAAATGTAAGATTTTTAAAATAATATAATATGATCTCATTTTAAAATCATAATGGTAAGACCCAAATATATAACATATAAGAGAAATCTGTATATATTCAGAGGGAAGAGACTAGAAACTATGTGGACTTTGTATGGAGGTCATTTTTGGATCATTATAAAAAAAATAGGTTCTTTGCCATCCAGAAACTTAATAACCTAAAAGTATTGTTTATACTGACAAAAAAACAAAGTTGAAATCAGCCTAAATGTTTTATAATAGAAAACAGGATAAATGGAGTGTGGTACATCTATACAATGGAATAAAATACAGCTATGAAAATGAGTGAACTAGGCTTAACTTACAGTGATAAATATCACAAATATATTGCTTAACAATAGGAGCAAGTTGTAAAAAAATACACAATATATGATACCATTTATATAAAATTAAGAAACATGTAAAACAATACTACACATCATTTATGGATCTATATTTATATAAACATTATTAAGAAGTATATATAGGAATTGTGAATATCAAATTTAGGATGGAGGTTAGTTTGGGGAGAAAGGAAATGGAATGGGATCAGAATGAATATGCAGAGACTTTAATTAGTTTTACTGTTTCTTAAGCTTGGTGGTCATTAATTATTAATTATAATACCAATAATATCAATAATAATTATAATATCAATAATAACTGTTCTAAGGAACTTATTATGGGCCAGGCATAATGCTAAGGATTTTGTGTGAATTATCTTATTTCTTCCTCACAACAGTCCAGTAGGATGAGCACCGTCATTAACCTAACCATACAAATAAGCAAATGAAGGCATGTGGAAGTTAGGTAACGCGTCATCTAAGATCACAATTAGTAAGGAGCAGAGCTGGGATTTGAAATGCAGTAATCTATGCACTACATTATTCTCTAAACCACTTTCATTATATATAGGGTTGCCTTGTAAAGCAATGTCTTACCTTTTTTTGAAATGAAAAAATGAATTACCTCAGCTTTGAAAATATCAGTATATGATCGATTCTCAGATTGCTGTGGATGGCATTACGTTATGGTTTATGGGATGTTGGGCTACATAAATTGAATCTTCTTTCCAAACTCAAGTCTCTGAATTTTTAATGTCACGAGAAGTTTGCTTAGGGGGAAATACAAGGTGTGCCACTTTAAGCCTGTTGAGTTTGAGGTAAAATTATGATCAGAAAACAGTTGGAGGTGATGGGATTCAGTTGTGTTATACCTAGAAATGTGTGAGCATAGTGTTAGGAATGGATGTGATTATCCAAGAAATATGGAGAAAGGTAAAAATGAAGGGTTCACACTTGGTGGGAAGAGGAAGAAAAGACTGTTTTGGTCTCTCTCTCTACACAGACACATGCACACTGCCCTAACATTTCTCCTTATAATTCTACCTCCTCCCTTAAAGAAATAAGTAAACGATGCCATAATGTTATCCATTAAAAGACAGCATACTCAACACCAAAGTAACAATATA
Organism: Chaetophractus vellerosus; assembly: GCA_004027955.1. Taxonomy (NCBI): domain Eukaryota; kingdom Metazoa; phylum Chordata; class Mammalia; order Cingulata; family Chlamyphoridae; genus Chaetophractus; species Chaetophractus vellerosus. The sequence goes on along the minus strand of PVKH010029603.1, from coordinate 4,269 downwards.
GAGATTTAGAAAGTCATCAAACAGTGTATAAAAGTATGCTTACTCCTTGTATTAACCTTTAAGACAACTTCATTTTATATAGTAAAGCTAATATTATGGAAATAGAGAAATATACTAAATACAAAGAGGATTATTTTTCCCTGAGCTTAGACAGGTCTTATCAGCAAGTATCCAATAAGTATTCCTCAACAAATGGGTCGTAATGATTATCTTAAAGTATTAAGTCCATGATATATGGGTAGCCATATTGCCGCAATCAACTCTTTTTGAGCTATTACTTTTATTCATATTTATTTAGAAATAAATATGCTATTCCATCTTCTCTCGGGTATTGCAAAGGGGGGTGATTCTATAGAGAAAAAGTGGGAGAGTGAAGAAAAGCTGACAACCATAGAGCCTACCAGAACCTTGCACTATGCCAGTCTATACATGCTTAATTCTTTTGGCAATTTTCCTGTTAATTATTATTATCCCAGTTTTCAGATGTAGAACTGACATTCAGGGACATTAAGTAAATTGTTCCAAAGACTTGCAGGATGCAAACTTAGGTATGTTTAGGCTCCAAAGTCCACATTTTAAAATTAATATCACTATGTAGAAATAAAGAGTATTAAAGTGTATTTATCCAGCAGGAAACTCATTAATCCCTCCACCCCTTATTTATTATCTTTAAAGCTAAAGTGTAAACTATCTAGTTGTCAGGAGATTTTTTTTTATTCATTTTTTTAGAGTTGTTTGTTTACAGAAAAATCATACAGAACATAGAGTTACCACACACCTCACTCACACATGCTGATTTCCATATTAACACTTTGCACTAGTGTAATACCTTTGTTAAAATTGAAAGAAGAATATTATTATAATTACACTATTAACCACGGTCCATAGTTTACATTAGAGTTCATTGTGTTGTACAGTTTTATGGTTTTAAGAGAAAATTTATTCTAGCAACATATATAAAACTGAAATATTTCCTTTTAGCCACATCCAAATATACAATTCAGTGGTGCTAATTACATTTACTACCATCACCATCATCCATTACCAAAACGTTTCCATCAACCCAAACAGAAACTCTGTACCAGCTAAGCATTAAATCCCCATTCCTTATCCCCTGCCCTAGCCTTAATAAACTGCATTCTGTATTCTTAATAAACTGTTTCTGACTGAATGGATTTGTTTGTTCAATTTTTTTCGATGAAACTACAATATTTGTCTTTTTGTGTGTGGATTACTTCACTTGATGGTACATCAATGTTATCACATGTATCACAACTTCATTACTTTTTACAACTGAATAATATTCCATTGCATGTATATATCACATTTTGTTGATCCATTCATTTGTTAATGGCCATTTGGATTGCTTATATCTTTTAGCAATTGTGACTATGCTGCTAGAAACATCAGTGCACAGATATCTGTTCAAGTACCTGCTTTTCTATGGTAATGCTACAACTAACTTTCTAATGAAAAACCAAACTGATTTCCACAACACTGCACCATTTTACATTCCAACCCTCAATGAATATAATTGCTTCTATTTGTCCATTCTCACCAACATTTATTTTTCTTTTTTTAATAATAGCCTTTCTATGGAGGATGAAATGATACTTCATTGTAGTTTTGATTTGCATTTCCCTAGTAGTAACTAATGATGTTGAGCATATTTTCATGTATTTATTGCCCATTTCTATATACTCTTGGAGAAATGTCTATTCAAGTCTTCTGCCAATTTCTTAATTGAGTTGTTTGTCTTTTTGCCTTTGAGTTGCTGTATTTCTTTATATAGTCTGAATATTAAAATTATCAGATACATGGCTTCCAAATATTTTTCTCCCATTCTGTTGGTTGTTTTTCTACTTTATTGATGAAATTCTTTACTGAACAGAAGGTTTAATTTTAATGAAGTCCCATTTATCTATTTTTTCTTTCATTGCTTATGCTTTTGGTATAAAGTCTAAGAAACCATTGCTTAACACAATATTCTGAAAATCCTTCCCTATATTTTCTTCTAGGAGTTTTATAATTTTGGTTCTTATATTTAGGTGTTTGAACTGTTTAGAATTAATTTTGTATGTGGTGAGAAGTAGGGGACCACCATTCTTTTGCATATCACTATCCAGTTTTCCCAACACCATTGTTGAAGTCTTCTTTCCTCATTAAGTACACTTGGCATCCTGTCAAAAACTAATTGGTCATAGATATGAAGGTACATTTCTGAACTATCAATTCTATTCCATTGGTCTATATGTCCTTGTGCCAGTACCATGCTGTTTTATTCTGTAGCTTTATAAAAAGTTTTAAAATTTATAAATGTGAGTCCTCTAACTTTGTTTTTGTTTATCCAGATGGTTTTGTCTATTCGAGGCCCCTTACCTTTCCATATAAATTTGATGATTGGCTTTTCCAGTTTTTCAAAGCCTTTGTCCGGTATGTCCACCAATGTCTGGTCTTCTTCATTGATTGTTTCTGAAGTTGGACTTGTTCTTTTGGATGGACCATCATTTCCTGTATTTTCTTTCTTTACCTAGTGTTCTTTTGTTGCATACTATACATTTTAATATTTTAAATTGTTAACTCTGGTATTTAGTCCCTGAGCTGTCTGTTCCTTGAATTTTTATCCAGCTAGTAATATGACAGAGATTTCCTTGAATGCCAGAAGCTAACAAAAACAAACCAACAAACACAAAAATGTATCTTTCACAGTCTTTGTAAATTGGTTCTAAATTAGCTGGTGCTCTCCTTCAGAGTTTTGCCCTCCTATCAAGAAGATCAGCCTGTTGTGAAAGTGAAGTTCAGGTTCCTCTCTATTTTATCTGAGCCTAACTTGAGCCTGCTTCTTGTCCTGGACTTGTGCTTGCTCCTGACCTTAAGAAGTCCCTCATTTACAGAAATCCAAATGTCTCCTCTATGAAATATACTTTTCCACCCTCCTGGGTACTCTATTTTATGTTTTAAAACTGGCAATTATTTGCCCCTGCCCACTTTGACTTAATAACTTTTTACTTGCTTTAGCTATCCTCAAGGTACTTCTGCCTACAGGGCAAGTTCTGGTAGGGCAAACCGAGACAAGTTCCCATTTCAGACTTTCAGGATGCCACCCAATAGATTAGCACCTATGTACAGACTCCCCAGTATGGGCATAGGGGTTTCCCTGCTCCCTCTGTAACAAGGCCAGGAACCTATAATGGGATTACAGGCAAGGGCAATATACTGCACTGGAGAGGGGAGGAAGGGCCAGCAAGTGTACCATGAACTCCTCCTACCATTTTTAAAGCTGTGTGTTTTTTAATTCAGCACTCACCCAGTTACTGCAAACCTTTGACTCTTTTCCTGAGTTTTGAGGAAGACAGCTCTGCCAGATTTTGTTAGTTGTTCAGAGATTCTGGTGGGGGAAGAGTGGCACTCTGGAGCATCTTATGCCATCTTGGTTGACTGGAAGTCTCTATGTCAGTAGATTTTTAATACCTAGTTCATACTTGATCTGAAAAAAATAAGTATGTTATCACAACTGTTACAATTATTCCATGCATACCCTTCCTTCCTTCCTTCCTTCCTTCCTTCCTTCCTTCCTTCCTTCCTAACAGAATACCTGGAATCACTGTACTACGTATTTTTTAAGTGCTCATTATTTTATTACTTAGTAACTATGATTCTAAGTTGATTTTACATATCTATCTATTGAAAATAGATTTCCCTTCTATTACAATTTTTGCTGTTTATTGGTTTGTGAAGATCATACAGAAAATCATATTCTTTGTGGTGGCTGTCTTAAAAGAAGAACTATGAATGTCTATTAGGGAACAAGTGTTATTTACTACTACACTCTTTACCTATTGTGGTGCCTAGTGTAGAGTAAGTAATAAATAATTAATCACTCTCTGCCACCACTCCCCATATTTCACTCTCTTTTAGTTCCACTTATAACAAATAGGTAAAGAGAAAAGACACACTTAAAGTAACATGGGTTTGATAGTATATAACATATCTAATCATTAATTATGTTAGCTAATATTTGTTGTGTTGGGCCCCTATATATATTATTACACTTAATCATAGTATGTCTATGAAATTCATACTGCTATTATCATCAGTTATCATTACTTAACAAATGATAAAACCAAGTCCTGAAATGTTAAACAATATGTATAAGGTCAAGAGCTAGTTAGTGAGCCCATGCACATGTACATAATAATATGCTGCTTCCCTCTAAGAAAATTTGGTAACTAGTGTGTTGGTAAGAAGCCACCAATGGTGTGATGGTTA
>PVKH010029602.1:0-12632 GCA_004027955.1 Chaetophractus vellerosus | reverse complement strand
ATGACACTGTTATCCATTCAATTGACTGCTTATAAAAGGGAACTGATTTCAACATTCGGAGAGAATTTCCCAGTTCGTCGTTTGACAGCGAACTTCTCCCAGGAACTCATCGACGACCCTTCATCAGTCTTTCATCGGAGCAAACTCATCGAGGACCCTTCATCAGTCTTTCATCAGAGCCCCTGGCTTGCAGCCTGCCAGCGGAACCTGGACTTGTGTGTCTCCACGGTCACGTGAGAGACTCTTATAAAATCTTATATTTTTAACAGAGATCTCGTGTTGATTCTGTTTCCCGAGAGAACCCTGACTAGAACACCGATTAAGAATGAAAAATGTATTATATCCTCCTCTCATTTCTTTTCAAACCTTCCCCCAAAAATAACAAGACAAAGGATTTTAATGTAAACTATATCAAAATTTAAGGAATAATAATTCTGATACTATTTAAAAATAAAGAAATGTCCTTCTTCTTGTGTAATATAAGAAATGTAAATCAAAACAGAGAGATACCATTTTTCACCTCTCAAATTGGCAAGAATTAAAATGGTTCATAAAGTCTAGGGGTGCTGAGAATGTAAAGATGCAGAAATCTAATATATCATTGATGGAAGTGTAAATTGGTGCAATATTTCAGAAGGTAATTTAGCAATATTTATCAAAATACCCCAGCTATTCCATTACTAGGAATTTACCCTATGAACATACAATAGCATGCTAACATAAATGGGCAAAAGTGTTTGCTGCAGCTCCATTTGTAATAGAAAAATCTGTATATAATCTAATGCCATCTAATGCCATTAATAGGAAACTGGTTAAGTAATCAAATAAAACAATGGAATATTATGTAATAATTAAGAAAATGAGACAGCTCTGTTATAAGGCAGACAAGTCTCAAAACAATGTATATAATTATGATCTTTATATGTAAATAAGATATATAGTTATTTACATACTACAATCTCCACACTTTTTTTTCCCTATGGATAACTAGAAACTATTGACACTGGTTGCCTTGATAAGAGAGATTATAGAGACAGACTTCTAGTTTTTGTTTTTACCTTCATTTCCAAACTAACTCTTTTACCTTTCTAATGTTAAAAATGCTAAAGTGATTATCTGGGTGTTGACATTACACAAAAGGTTATTTTTTTCTTCATATTTTTCAAAATTAATATGTTATATTTATGTGATCTCAGGTTGAACTCATAGAGGTGTTTTGCTAGTTCAAGGGTGGTGGTAATCCCATTAATACTCTGGGCTGGTCTAGGGTTCTTACTGGACTTAGCTGTGGTTGTCACATTTTAAGAGGAACATAAACAAATGGTGAAGAACTCAAATCTCATCATATGAGTAGCAGTTACAGTAACTGAATTTATTCTGTCTGCACTGAAGAATTTTGCTGTGGGCGATTCTCAAGAGGAAGGAAGGGCTCAAAGGTGTGCAAGAGGGAAGCTAGAAGATAATGCTCAGTAAAGGGAAATGTCCCAACAAATAGAGCTGACTGAGGATGGACTAGCCACTTTAGGAAGGATATTCTGCATCACAACCTTAGACTATGCTAACGACAGTATGATGTAGAAGGGCTCCCTCCACTGGGCTGGCCAATCATATTGATGTTTCTTCCATATGGCTTCAGGGAATGTGTTCAGTTCAATATATGGAAGAATTTTCTAGTATGCAGAGCATTCAAGATCCCCTGAAAAGGGGAGTTCCCTGTCACCTGAAAAACTCAAGCTTAGATAAAATGACCTCTTGGCAAGAAAGTTTAAAGGGAAGTTCAGCTATCAGAAATATTAGTCTACTTCGAGTAAAGTTCCTCTCAATTTGCAGCATCTGAGGTTCCACATAGAGGCTAAGCCAGAGCAAACCAACTAGATGGAACTACACAAGTAAATGGCTTCCCAAACAAAGGGAGCACAAAGGGAGAATAACACAGGGCCAAGGTCCAAAGGGTGTGTTTGGGGGGAGGGCAAGCGTTTACCACAGAGAAAAGAAAGTGAGAGGGTAAACCAATGATGGAGACTGATACATTAGCCCAATAGGAAATCCAAACACAGTGGACATAATAGACAAGGAGAAAGGGTTACATGTACTAAAAGGAAATCAGCATCAAATGCAGGAAAAATTAATCAATGGGAGAATTCAGGAAAGACTGTTGAAGAAACTCAACTCGTTTCATCATTTGTGTTTTTTAAATGCAGTGTTGTTTAATACGACTATGCAAAGCATTTTACAAGGAAATCCAAGGAAGCCTTTTACATAGCTGGGAATGCTTTTTTCTGTAGCATCTTCATATATTTCCTACATGTGTCTCATCTCAAGTAAAAGGATACTTTAAATATTATGAAAAGGCAAAACAAAACCAAAAATAAAAAATAAAATAACTTTGTTTTCCAAGAGGACACAGATAAATATGCTTTTATTCATACATTTTGGAGTTGCTTTAAAATACTTCTTATATATTGCATTTCTTTTTGGTGTTCATATAATCAGTGTCAAAAGGATTTGACAAAGCAAAATAATTTTAACATTATTAAATCAATGAAAACTTCAAGACTGTTTAAATAAAACGCCTATGGATTTTTGGTTTCCGCTGTTGTCAGTGGCAATTTTTTTTTTTTTTCACAGAGCATCGCTAGCTGTCTGGGCTGATTATTTCATGGTCATAGCAGTCATTGGGCTACATTTCTTAAGTGATTTTACCCTAAATATAGAACCCTCCCATAGGGCTCAATCTTAGCAGCAGAAGGAAATGATATGCAAAGTATACTCTCATGCCCCCAACCATCCCCAGAACTATCAGTCAAATAAATTCCACCAATTTACTCTAATTAAAGCTAAAAATGTCACGTGTACTTTTAAATGTCAGTCAATTTTGAGGTAATTATACCTGAAGGCAGGAATCCATCAGGGTCTCTTTTTCTTTTTTTTTTTTTAGAATTAAACTCAGATGGGAAGTGAAGGAGTCAATGGATGTTTCCAGATAATTAGTTCATAATTAGCCAAACTTCCTTGGCTGTTTATTGACAGTAAAAAAAAGAGGTGCATTTTAGGAAGGATAGATGAGGATGTTTTTGTTTTTCACATCCCCATTCCACTTTTTCAACTGGGTCAACTTCATTGTGAATTTATAAGAAACTGAGATTTCAATATGAGGAAAGGAAATGTGACCTAAAGTATAAGGATAAACCTTAACATTTATAACATGCCTTATTGTTCTCAAAACACTTCCATGGACACCATTTCATTCCATTCTCAGAGCAATTGTTAAGGTAAATAAGACAGATATGACCTTCATTACAGATAAAGAAACTAAGGATTAGAGATCAAGACGGTACTGCAAGACTGTGTACCTAAACCAGAACTGAGCAAATATATTGCATGCACAATTAACTTCCTTCTCACACACCTACAGCAGACATCAACCTGAATCAACATGAGAATGCAGAAAAGATCATTGAAGAAACTCAATTAAATATTTTCATCTTATGTGGTTTTTTAAGGCAATATTTCTTAATACAATACTATTTTTCAACTTTGCCAAAACATGAAGCAATTGGCAAGAAAATCCAAAGATGAAACTGTAGCAGAGGTCTCTTACATAGCTGGGGAATGTTTTTTTCCTGTAGCATCGTCCTGCCTTTCATACCTGTGTCTCATCTCTTTCCTGTGGAGCCCAGACTGATCCCCACAATCCTTCTCAACATAGCTCTCTCTGAAAACCGCTTTGCAGCTCCTGCACCAGGAACTTCTAGTAGCGCCCACATCAAATCAGCTCTTGGGTGTTCTACTGTTGCTCCATTGCTCCATGAAAAAACGTCTCTGGCAACAGAAAAGCCTCTCTGAATTATTCTCCTTGAGACATGTACCCATATCACTTTATTCTAAAGAATCTTCTGAAGTTAAAAAAAGAAAATCTGCTTCCTATAAACTTGGCAATACCTCAGAGTCTTCTCACTCAGCATCTATAATGGACCCTTCTCCCCAGAACTGGCATGAGGCAAATTCATGGGCTCCTTCCCTTTGATTCACTCTTGGCCTGCTAACCATTCTCAGTGTTAAGCTAGCAAACACTCTTTTGACTTCTGGAGAAAGCTAAAGGGAGATGGCAAAGATCCTTCCAAGAGGGAATTCTTCCTTGAGGACACATCAAATCACATATCTCTCAAGGTTTGCTAGTAAAATATTCTCAATATCTCTCTCTCAGTTGTCACACCAATTTCCTCAGCATAGAAAAACATAAGAATGGAGGAAAATCAGACCTAGAAACTACTGACATAGCTTTCTATTGTAAAATTGTTTGTCCTTAAATACACTACATGAAAAGATCAAATAAGGTTAATAAAACCTTTACAATCATTTCTACTTTTTGAAATAATGTTCTGATTGGCCACCAGAAAAGAGTGTTTATCCAGTGAATAAAGTCTGCCATTCATGTTGCCGAAATGTCTTTGGCATCAGGATTACTCATGATAAACATAACTTTTGAAAAAATTACGCAGATGATAACTTTAACTTAATATTTTTATTGCTCAGCATGCTCTAGGGAGCACACATTGTATTTGCTGCAGTTCCTAGAAAAGGTTTGTATTTTCAGTGTTACAGACTGTTATGAGTTGAATTGTCTTTCTTGAAAAGACATGTTCAAGTCCTAACCCGGAGTCCCGGAGTCCCGGGAATGTGACCATATTTGGAAATAGGGTCTTTGAAGATGGGATTAGCTAAGGTGAGGCCAAACTGGATTAGGGTGGGTCCTCATCCAATACAACTAGTATCCTTCTAAGAAGAGGAAATTTGGACACAGATACTGGCAGATGCCAGGGAGAGGGCCACGTAAAGATGGAGGCAGATACATCTACAGTGCAAAGAATGCCAAGAATTGGTGGCAAATACCAGAAGTTAGAAGAGGCAAGGAAGGATTCTTCCCTGTAGACTTCAGATGGAGTATGGCCCTGTGACACCTAGATTTCAGACTTCTGTGAGACAATACATTTTGGCTGTTTTAGCCATCCAGTTTGTGGTACTTTGTTACAGCAGCCCTAAGAAAAGACTGAGATAGAGAAGATGAGTTAGTAAGAGAGTACAAACCACCACACCACACTTTCCTTTTTCTATAAAGTATCTGTCTATAACTTCATTCCCTTAGGACCCTGTCCTCTGTTATTCATGATATGAGCAAATCGGTTAAGTAAATTGTGATGACAAGTTAATGGCTAATAATGGCTTAGTACACCCTCTCCCATATAACATACATGTATTTTAATTGGTCCAAAGCCAAAGACATAAGTTTTTCAAACACTAAAAATAAAAGATAATTTTGTACTCCTAAAACCTCAGTCTATATGTGGATCCATTTATCCCTTCTAAAATTAGAGCCTTGCCAGAAGCTATAATAACATTATATAGCAATAATCAAATGCATGAACCACACTTCTGCCCGGTCTTCTATTATGAAGGATAATTGTTTGAGGCTCTAAAAACAAAGATAAAAATGAGTGATTATAATGAGACTTCAGGTCCACCTATTTCCTGAATTTCCTAAAGCAATGAGAATTTTATTTCATCTGTGATCTCCAGGGGAAGCAGGATGTTCAAAGACTTGAAAATAGAAACAGGGAAAACAGATCTGATAAAATTATTCTTCACTCATCTTACGTTGGGTCAATCCTGTGACACTATGGACAGATGTTAAAATCTATACCCTCATTTCACAAACACTAGATCATATAAACATACATAAACCATAAGGAAGAGGCATGGTGTTTGTCAGCCTACATCTTGGAATTTTTAAAACATTCTACAGGGCCAACTGGCTGTTCCCAAAGGAGAGCTTGGATTTTCAGAAGTGCTCAAGAGTTTGATTTTCATTTCAGATTTTTTTTGCCATCAGAGAGTAGTGCAAAAATCAAAGGTAAATAATAAAAAAGAAATCTATCCCTGTGGATACTTAAAAGATTTTGGTACAACTGAGAACACTGCAGAGTCAAAAGAGAATGAATTTTGATCTTTATTACTATATATTATTAGCTTTCTCCTTTAAAAACTGTTCTTTTCCTGAAAGGTAAGTTGAGGCTGAGTTGTGGGCCAGAGGTACTCATCTCATTTCTTTCTCTTCTTAACTTTAACACTGACCCTAACCCTTCCAACACATAGTAGAGATGCAATGAATGTTTGTTACTGATGGTGATAATGATGTGGATGGTTTCAATAATCTAGATCCTGGTTCAGCAAACCATGGCCCCATAGGCCATATCTGGCTGCTGCCTATTTTTATAAATAAAGTTTTTTTGGAAAATGGCATGCCTATTAATTTACATATTGTTTATGGCTGCTTTGGTGCTACAAAAGCAGAGTTGAGTAGTTGGAACAGAAACCACATGGTCTACAAAGGTTTTAAATATTTACTATCTGGCCTTCCACAGAAAAAGTTTACCAAATCCTGATCTAGAAGATCTCTTAGGAGTCATTAGATAATTGATAATTGTCACAAAGAGTTTTCATGCATAGCAAGTCACAACATAAAAACTGTTCTTCAGAATTTGGTATCTTCTTTTAAATCCGTCAGTCTCATCTTCAACCTCCCCCTTCTGTCCTTATCTCTTTTCTTTTTTTTGCTTCCCTTCCATATCAGTGATATTCACAAAATGACGGGGACAGGTGCCTCCAAGGGTTTTTTTTTCCTTGGCAATCACAATATCATGAATATTCCAGGAAAGACCACTGACTCAATCAAAGGAAAACAGCAGAGATAGTAAGTAAACTTTTATTGGCATTTTAAATTTAGATGGGGTGCTCGACATAACCCATTAAGCATCCCTCTATGACATACCTAAAGGTTGTTACTTTGAAAACTGAACTAGTATAACCAAAAAAGAAATATGAGATACAGTAAAGCCTATGGCCCAAAAGCTTGCACCTCTCACTTAACTAACATATCCCAGTCAGATGAATGATACTGGAACTAGAATACCAAAAAGTCAAAATGACATTACTTACAGTTTCAAAGTCAAATATTGGACAAGATCAAGGATAATGTACATGGTCTCACAAGAAATTTTATCCCTGAAGCATAGCAATTTGCCACATGACATTCTGGAAATGGAAAGAAAAAAATTCTGGGCCTCAAGCAAAACTTTTCAAAAAGGTCCCATCACTCTAAATTAACTGCAGAAAATATGAAGAGTAAGCAGCTGTGCACTGAAAAGTCCTCCCCCATGTGGGCTGATCTCCCTAGGACTCAGGAAATGCTCCGGCAGTAGTTACAACCATCTGCCTTTAAAAAAACTTCTGGTTCTTTTTTTGGTTACTACCACTGCCCCTCCTGTTCCCTAGGGTGCATAATAAAGACTTGATGCCTTCTGTATAATGGTTGTGGTCAGCTATAAATATAAGGAAAATGAACATGCACCGTCTTCATGTCAAGCTAATTTTAGCTTCATAGTTTCATTTTAAGAATGCCCAACCTAGAGCAGGCACATCATGGTTCAGTCTAAGAAGTTTTAAAAAATGGAAAAATTACAAAACCACAACGTGGAACCAAAATTGTTCAGATTGTAGTAACAGTGATTGAGATGCTCTCAGCGACATTGTCAAGAAGAGGCCCTTCAATGCACAGCAGTGAGCCTTTAAACCACAAATAGATTCGGTCATCAGTATGAGGTGAACAATAGACCTTATGTTGTGGCTTTGGCTTTGTTGTAATAAATGTAAATAGTTTCTCACCATTCATATGTGGACAATGCTCCATGTGTTATAAAACGCATTCTGTGGGCAGGTGTGATAAAGGTTTCTTACCAAGTCTTACAAAGTACTATCTTCCACTTAGCTTGTAGAGTCAGCAGAGTGTCTGACTACAGCTTTCAGGGCACAAAACCTAAGCTATGGTATATGCCTGAAGGTTGCAGCCTATTATTTTTCTTCAATTCTGGGTTTCAATCTTGGTTAATGTTTGCCCAGAAATATGTAATTGCGGACTTCCTCCTTATAAACCCTTCCAGAGTGTAGGCTGCCAAGCTCGCATACTATTATTATCTCTTTGCCTGGGGCTAATGCAGGGTGTGCCCTCATAGTCACAAGGACAGATAACCTGCTCCCTGCCAGGAAGCCTGTTTGGTTAGCAGCTGCAGCTAAGAAAAAACACATCTCTGCATGTTTCCAATAATGTTTGTTTTTCTTTACCTTTGAATAAACAAATTTTAACCGGTTTTTTAAATAAAAAAATCATGCTTGCCTTTTCCCTATATTTTTTGATAACTCCTCATTTACTCTGTTTACATTAGTCACTGTGGTTTAGATATACATTCTCCCTCTCCCTCACCCAACTTATCTTCTAGGGGGAACTTTCTCTTATCCTTCAACTATCACTTCCTCTTCTTGCTTACAGACCTGCTATGATGTTCATTTCGGGTGTGAAATGGGCTAGGTAATGGTGTCCAGTTGTTTGGTCAAACGAGCACTAGCCTGACTGTTACAGTGAGTGTATTTCATAGATGGACTTAAATATTAGTTGATTGCATCTATGACTGATTACATCTACAATCATCAAACGATACTGCCTTCAGTTGTCAGAGGAGTCCCCTCACCTAATCAGTTGTAGGCCTTAAAGCAAGAACTGAGGATTTCATCAGTAAAAAAAAAAAAGAAAAAAGAATTTTTCTCTCTACTTCACTCAGTCTGCTTCTCTTGGGGAATTCAAAGTCATCTTCAGTGAGTTTCCAACTTGCAGCCTGCCCTACAGAATTCAGACTTGTCAATCCCCATGGTCGTGTGAAACAATTCCTACAAAAAAAAAAAAAAAAAACCCTTAAGATTTAGCACGCGCACACGCGTGCACACACTTCCTGCCAGTTCTGTTTCTCTGGAGAAACCTAATACACAATCCCACCCCCACCCCCAAACTCACGCACACACACATACACACAATTAGAAGTTATTGCACCCTTTTTTTATGCTACCCTAGCACATTTTCACAGCTCTATTATAAAATATCATGGCCTAACTTATACTATATTTAGCTATTCCCCTTTATATTTACATCCTCAGCCAGATTGGATGACATCTGTACTTTCAGAGTTAAGCAAATTCTTTCAGACCTAGGATGAACTTAATAAATCATTTTTTAATTTTTTATTAAGGTATAATTTGCATATGAAAAATTCATCCTTTTTTAGTGGTCAGCTTTGTTGAGGTTTGACAAATGCATTCAGCCATGCAACCAACACTGCCACTACAATCAACATATAGAATAGTTTCACTGCCCACAAGGATTCCCCCATTCCCCTTTATAGTCAACCCCTCTCTCCACTCCCTGCCCCTAGGAAGCACTGACCTGTGTTGTTCCTATAGTTCCGCATGTCATATAAATGATATACAGTTTGTAGCCTTTTGAGTATGGCTTCTTTCACTCAGCACAATGCATCTGAGATTCATCCATGTCACTACATGCGGCATTACTTCACTCCTCTTTAGTGTTGAGTAGTATTCCATTTATGAATATACCACAGTTAGTTTATCCATTCCCCAGATGAAGGACATTTTGGTTGTTTCCAGTTTGGGGCAATTATGAATAAAGCAGCTACAAACATTCACATTTAGGATGTTGTGTGAATATAACTTTTTACTTCATTTACATAAAGACCTAGGAATGGGATTGCTGGGTCATATAGTAAATCTATGTTTAACTTTGTAAGAAACAGCCCACCTGCTTTCCAAAGTTGCTATTTCATTTCACATTCTCACCAACCATATAAGAATCCTATTTTCCCCACATTCTCACCAACACTTGATATGTCAGTTTGTTTTTATTTTCACCATTCTAATAGGTGTGTAGTGGTATCTCACTGTGGTTTTAACTTGCCTTTCCCTAGTGACTAATCATGTTGAACATCTTTTAATGGGTTGACTTGGCAACTATACATGTTTTTTTGCGTAATGTTATTTCAAATATTTTATCCATTTTTATTAATTGTTTGTTTTCTTAATAAGTTTGGAGAGTTCTTTTTATAGTCTGGATATGATTCCCTTTTTGGATATGTAATTTGCAAATATTTTCTCCCAATCTGTTTAATAAATATTTTTATGGCCAGTTTTTTTTTTTTAAGGAGGCACTGGGGATTGAACCCGGAACCTCGTACATGGGAAACAGGCGCTCAAACCACTGAGCTGCAACCTGCTCCCTTGTTTAATAAATATTTTTAAATGAATGAACCATCATATTAGAAATTAGTTCTTTCACAAAGGGCTTATCAGACTTCAAAGCCACAAATGATGCATATTTATACTATTACATACTCATATCACTCTACAAAATGCTTGAGGTAATGTAATAAAAAAAAATTGGTAGTAACAAAATGTTTACCTTGTACTTGGAAATTATTTAAGTGCAGCACATGGGGAGATATGAGATATGACCCAGGGGCATGCACATCCCCCACTGAAAGAAATGCTTTATCGTTTAAGTGCTTTGTCTTAAAAAACAAAAACAAACAAACAAAAAAAAACATTGAAAAGACTCAATAAATTCATTTTCACCGATTATTTGAAAATATCTTTTTTTTTAAATAATTTCTGTCATAGCCATCAATTATTACATTAGGCATGTATTCCTCTCAAGGCATATCTGACCTGTAAACTGTTCAGTACTAAAAACCTGCTCCTGGTTCCCACTGAAATCAGTTTAAGAAAACATATTCACAGACTATGCAGTAAACCTTTGTTTGTGGACATATGTTGAGGGGCCTTTACCAGCAAGGCTGTGGACCCAGAACTTCTAAGAGGCTCTTCAATCCCATGATAAAGTGTTCCATGGTGAATCCCCATCTGAAGGGAAGATTTTACAGGAAGGGGAAGGAGTTTTGTTACTCTTTCTAAGAATGAGGTGTTCTGACATCAAGACTGAATACCTACTTGGGTCAAAGGATGCAAATACGTCATAAAATTTTGCATTTTCCAGGCAAATTTACTCTCAACCAATCAGTAAGTATGTACTGTTCTTGCCTCTGTCACACCACAGAGGGAATATTAGATATGGTTGCTACTCTCAATGGGAATTCCTTCTAGTTAAGGAGACAAGAAAATAAAATATTAGCAACAACACAAAACAGTGTTGACTATTAGGTAAAGACCAAAAGACCATAGGCAGGACAATGGGGGTAAAGGTGGTAGAAGGAGAGGTAGCAGCTATTAATATAGACTTATTTCTGTTTTATAGACTAGCTATTACTCTACTACTCAAAAGTGCCACCAAATATTAGTTTAGTTACAACAGTTCATTGGCACAATGAGGCTTAGGCCTGATGAGGTGAAGTCAAATTTCAAATATTATGTTTTCATACATCATAGCTCATACTGGCTGGAAGTAATATAGAAGCTCAGAGAAGGGCTAAGACCAAAGACTGGAGGAATCAGAGAAATTGTCACAGAGGGAGTAGGAGGTAAACTGAACCTTGAAGCCTAGGTAGATTTGGCTGAGCAGAAGAGGGAGAGGAGAGCAGTGTAATGGAGGGAAAGGGCAGTTTGGGATTTGTCATTCTTTGGTCTCCCAGCATCTGATGCCCCTGCCCATTATAGGGGCTGAAAGTGCCAGATATTTGCTTTCTGGTCTCCCTGGCATTGAGACTAACACATGACTGAGGCTCTGCCAATCACAATAACCTGCCCCAGACGTGGAATTAACATCTAGCATCTCGTCTAGAAGAAGCAGGGAGCAAGCAGCATGAACCAGCAGCCAAAGCAGGGGATGGGGTAGCAAGGCCACATCACTGGTATCAGCGGTGTGAGCAGCAGCACAGAGGTGTCTTCACTAGGTCTCTTTTGCAGTGGAGTTTGGCACATTATTCCTGAAAGTGCAGCCTCCAAGCCCAGAATCTTTCTGGAAATCTATTAGCCACCCAGTATCATTTTAATAAGTTTCTTTTCTGCTTAAATCAGCTAAAATTGGTTTTTAAGGCTTAAAGAAGTAAGGACATTCTATATTAAAAACCTGTTTATCAATCCTCATGTCCCTGTATAAAGCATCAATTACTATCCTATCCTCATTTCTCTTAGCAGGTCACATAGCATGAGGATCAAGGGCATGGCTCTGGAGTCTGGTGGCCTGCCCGGATGTATGTGAAAGTAAACCTATGGGGAAATTCAGAGCCCTCGACAATTTGTATGACCACACCATTCACTTTCACACCCTCCTCGCTCATTCTCAAGCCTTATGTGCTTGTTGAGTATGCATTGAAGAGCCCAAGTTCTTTTCCATTCATAATTCTCATTAGAATCAATATGAGTTGTGACAGTTAAGTTCATGTGTCAACTTGTCTGGGTTATGGTGTCCAGTTGTTTGGTCAAGCAAGCACTGGCCTGATCGTTACTGTGAGGGTTTTTTCATGGACTTAAATCATCAGTAAGTTGATTGCATCGATGGCTGATTACATCTACAGTCAACTGAGGAGACTGCCTTCAACAATAAGAGACATCTCATCCAATTAGTTGAAGGCTTTAAAGGAGAGGTGATGATTTCAGCAGTCAGAAGACAGAATTTCCATCTCTATTTCAGCCAGCCAGCTTCTCTTGGAGCATTCATCAAAAACCTTCATCAGAGTTCCCAGCTTGTAGCCTGCTCTATAGAATTTGCACTTGCCCAT
>PVKH010029601.1:0-12631 GCA_004027955.1 Chaetophractus vellerosus | reverse complement strand
TCATATTCTTTTGTATATAGTTATCCATTTCTCCAAACACCATTTGTTGAAAAGTACATTCTCTCATAATTGAATGGGCTTGGTAGCTTTGTTGAATATCAGTTGATTATATATGTGAGGATATATATCAGAACTCTCAATTTAGTTCTATTGGATAGTATGTCTATCCTTGTGCCAATACCATGCAGTTTTGACCACTGTAGCTTTGTGGTTTGTTTTAAATTCAGGTCGAGTGATTCCTCCAATTCTGTTTTTCTTTTTCAATATGTCTTTGGCTATTTGGGGCCTCTTGCCCTTCCAAGTAAATTTCATAGTTTTTTTAATTCAGTGAAAAAAATGCTGTGGTGATTTTTATTGGGATTGCATTTAATCTGTCAATAATTTTGGGTAGGATAGACATCTTAAAGATGTTTAGTCTTCTTATCCATGAACAGGGAATGTTTTTTCATTTAAGTCTTCTTTGATTTCCCTTATCAGTGTTGTGTAGTTATCTGTAAATGTCATTTGTATCTTCAGTAAAATTTATTCCTATGTATTTGATTCTTTTAGTTGCTAATGTAAATGGGATTTTTTTCTTTATTTTCTACTCAGATTGCTCATTATTGGTGTACAGAAAAGCTACTGATTTTTGCACATTTATCTTATAACATGCAACTTTACTGAACTCATTTATAAGCTCTAAAAGTTTTATTGTAGATTTTGCAGAGCTTTCTATGTGTAGGATTATGTCTTCTGCAAATAGTGAAATTTTTTCTTCTTTCCAATTTGGATGCCTTTTATATATTTTTCTTTCCTAAGTTCTCAAACAAGTACTTTTAACACAACGTTAAATAGAAGCAGAGAAAGGGGGCAACGTTGTCTTTTTCCCAATCTTAGAAGGAAAGCTTTTAGGATTTCTCCATTGAATATGTTGTTAGCTGTGGGTTTTTCATACATACCATTTATTATATTGAGGAAGTTTCCTTCTATTCCTATCTTTTGTAGTGTTTTTATCAGGAAAGTGTGCTGTATTTTGCCGAATGCTTTTTCTGCAGCTATAGGTATGATCATGTGTTTGTTTTTTCTTTTGATCTGTTTATGTGGTGTGTTACATCAATTGATTTTCTTATGTTGAGCCATCTTTGCATACTAGGGATAAAACCCACTTGGTCATGGTGTATAATTTGTTTGATGTGTTGTTGAATACAATTAGCAAGTATTTTGTTGAGTAGTTCAGTATCTCAGTTCATTAGAGAGATTGGTCTATAGTTTTCATTTCCTGTGGCATGTTTGTTTGGCTTTTGTATTAGGGTGATGTTGACATCATAGAATGAGTTAGGCAATGTGCCTTCAACTTCTATTTTTTGAAAGAGTTTAAGCAGGATTGGTGTTAGTTCTTTCCGTAGTGATTGGTTGAATTCACCTGTGCAGCTGTCTGGTCCTGGGCTCTTCTTAGTTCGGAGGTTTTTGCTGACTAATTCGATCTCATTACTTGTGATTGATATGTTGAGTTAATCAATTTCTTCTTTTGACAATGTAGGCCGCTTGTGTATTTCTAGGAATTGGTACATTTCCTCTAAATTATTCTTCTTGTTGGCATAGAATTTCACAAAGTATCTTTTTATGATACTCTATTTCTCTGTGGTCAGTGATATCCCCTTCTTTGTTTCTTATTTTATGTATTTTATATATTTCCATCTTCTCTCTTCTTTTCTTTGCTAATCTAGCTAATGCTTTGTCAATGTTATTAATCTCAAAGAAACAGCTTTTGGATTTCTTTATTTTTTCTAGTGCTTTCTTATTTTCTATTTCATTTAGTTCTGCTCTAATCTTTCTTTTCTTTCTTTTCTTTTCTTTCTTTCTTTCTTTCTTTCTTTCTTTCTTTCTTTCTTTCTTTCTTTCTTTCTTTCTTTCTTCTTCTTCTTCTTCTTCTTCTTCTTCTTCTTCTTCTTCTTCTTCTTCTTCTTCTTCTTCTTCTTCTTCTTCTTCTTCTTTCTTTCTTTCTTCTTACTTTTGGATTAGTTTGTTGTTCTTTTTCTAATTCCTCTAGGTGTGCAGCTAGGTTTTTTATTTTAGCTCTTTCTTCTTTTTTGATATAGGCATTTATAGCTATTAATATCCCTTTCAGTGTAGCTATTGCTGCATCTCATAGGTTTTGATGTGTTGTGTTGTAATTGATTTCTTTCAAGGTAGTTACTGATGTCTTTCAAGATTTCCTCCTTGGCCCAACATTTGTCTAAGAGTGTGTTGTTTAACTTCCATATCTTTGTGCTTAATCTGCTTATCTGTCCCTTACTGATTTCCACCTTCATTCCATTGTGGTCAGAGGAATTACTTTGGGGGGGGGAGTCAAAAGCAACCAATGATATTTATTTATTTATTTTTAAAAAAATTTTAAATGATACTTAGATTACATAAATGTTACTCAAAAAATATAAGAAATTACTTTTCATAATTTCAATCTTCCTGAATTCATTGAGAGTTGTTTTGTGGCTTACCATGTGGTCTTTCCTGGAGAATAATTCATGTGCACTCAAGGAGAAGGTATATCCCCCTGAATTTGGCTCCAATGTTCTGTATATTTCGGTTAGGTCCAGGTCCTGTAATGTATTATTCAAACTCATTGTTTCTTTATTAATTCTCTGTCAAGATTTTTTTTGTAATGATAATAATGGTGTATTAAAATCCCTCACTCTTATTGTAGAGGCATTTGTTTCTCCACTTAGTTTTTCTGATATTTGCTCATGTAGTTTGACGTGCCCTGGTTTGGGACATAAATGTTGATGATTGTTCTTTCTTCTTGATAGATTACCCTTTTATTAATATGTAGTGTCCTTTTCCTCCTACAATAGTTTTGCATTTAAAGTCTATTCTGTAAAATATTGATATAGATGCTCCTGCCCTTTTTTTGGCTGTTGTTTGCTTGTAAAATTCTTTTCCAGCTGTTCACTTTTAACCTCCTTGCATCCTGGGTATAAGATGGGTTGCTGGTAGACATCACATAGATGGGTCATATTTCCTTATTCATTCTTCTAATCTGTGTCTCTTGATTGGTGAGCTTAATCCATTAACATTCAATGTTATTACAGTCAAGGAATTACTTACATAAGCCATATTTTCTTTACATTTATGTATGCCATATGTTGTTTGTATTTCTCTTTTTATCTTTTTAGTTGTTCTTACACTCTCCTCCAACTCTCTCTCTCCTGTTTTTTTCCTTTCAATCTGCAGAACATTCATTAATATTTCTTGAAATGCAGGTTTCTTATTGACATACTCTCTTAATTTCCATTTATCTGTGAATATTTTGAACTCTCTCTTTTTTGAATGCCAGCTTTACTGGAGAGAGAATTCTTGGCTGGAAGTTTTTATGTTTTAGCACCTTAATTATGTCATACCACTGCCTTTTTGCCTCCATGGTTTCAGCTGAGAGGTCAGCACTTAATCTTATCAAGCCTCCCTTGTATGTGATCATTCTCTTTTCTCTTGCTGCTTTTATTATTTTCACTTTGTCTTGAGAACTTGACAATTTGACACCTATATGTCTTGTTCTGTTAGGATTTATACTGTTTGGGGTGTGCAGCACTGGACATGTACATCCACATCCTTCAATAGGGTTGGGAAGTTTTCAGCCATTATTTCCTCCAACACACTTTCTGTACCTTTCCCTTCTCTTATCACTCTTGGATGCCTATAATGCATATGTTTGTGCATTTCATGTTGTCATTCAGATCCCTGAGTCCCTGCTGAATTTTTTCTATCTTTTTAATTATCTGTTCTTCTATCTGTTTGACTTCAGCTGTACTGTCTTCCACATCAGAGATTCTTTCCTCTGCATGTTCAAATCTGTTATGTGCTTCCATTGTATTTTTGATTACTTGTATTGTGCCACTCATCACCACTATATCTGTTATCTTTTTATGTATTTTTATAATTTCTTCAGTGTGTCTTCCCAGTGTCTTCTTAATATCCTTAATCCTTCCTTCATTCCATTACATTGATTCATGGTATTTGTTTGGAGATCTCTGATAAGTTTTTCCATGTTCCACCCCTTTTTTCTCCAGCAGTTTAGATTCCCTCCCATTACCAGGGTCCTGCTGGTCAGCCCCCTGTCTCTGCCTCTTTCTGATGTAATTCCTCTCTTTTTCTAGGTGCTGGACATGACAGCCTGCCTGAGGAGAACCCCCTCCCCTCACCCTATTGAGTCGGGGTCCCTTCCAATATTCAAGCAGTGCCCAGCTGGCTAAACTCACAGCAAAGATATTGCTACCCACCTTCTCATACCCCTCTTCCTCACAGGGAATCAGTTCTCAGACTCCTGTTTGGAGCAGGAAGCCAGCACTTCCCCCTAAGCTATCTGCCTTCAGGTTGGGGTATGTGTACTGCTTCCAGCCACTGAGTTGAGTAACCCATGACTGCCCCCTCTCTTCCTTATCTGTCCCATACCCTCCTAGATGACTCAGAGCACCTTCCCATTCTATATATATTCAAAGGCACTAGCAGAGAGGAAGACATCTGCTCTCCCCTCAGTTAGATACAACTTGCCAGGAGTTTTATTCTTGGTTAATATATCAGAGTTGGGGTTGGGGAGCAACTCCCAGTAGCCCTGAAGTTTAATAACTCACAGTTACTTGTTTTGGCCTCTTAATCTCCTTGACCCACAATCTCCTGGGAGTTGTGAAGCTGTGTCCTGGTTTTCTGTAACCCAAAGCAGGTCCCCAAGGCAGCCTCTGGCTCTTTCTCCATTATTTTTAATGAGACTTGAAACATATCTGCCTAACTCATTGGCCATGTTCCCATGATCCCCCTGTTATTCCTTTCTTTCTGCTTTCTTTGGGATTGGTTTGTTGTTCTTTCTCTAGTTTCTCTGGTCCTTCTGTCAGGTCTTTGATTTTAACTATTTTTAAAATATATTTTTATTCCTTTTAAAGATTCTTAGATTATGTAAAGGCTACATAAAAATATAGGTATTCCCATATATCCTGCTCCCTACACATCCCACATTTTCATAAATTAACAACATCCTTCATTTGTGTGGTATATTCATTACAATTGATGAAAACATTTTGGAACATTGACACTAATCATGGATTATAAATTACATTGTAGTTTACATTCTCTCTTGCACAATTTTGTAGGTTATGGCAAGATAGATAATGGCCTGTATCTGTCATTGTAATGCAATTCAGGACAATTCCCAAGTCCCAAAAGTGTTTTTTTTTTAATATTGACATTTAGAGCTATAAATTTCCCTCTCAACATTGCCTTCACTCTATCCCATAAGTTTTGATAAGTTGTGTTGTAGTTTTCATTCATCTCAACATATTTACTCATTTCTCTTGCAATTTCTTCTTTGACCCACTGGTTGTTTAGGAATATGTTGTTTAGATTCCAGGTATTTGCAAATTTTACACTTCCCATCTATTGTTGACTTCCAACTTCATTCCATTATGAAGAGAGAAGGTGCTTTGTATAATTTCAGCCTTCTTAAACTTATTGAGAGCTGTGTTGTGACCCAATATGTGGTCTCTCCTGAGGAAAGATTCATAGATACTTGAGAGGAATGTATAATCTGTTGATATGGGGTGCAATGTTCTATATATATCAAATTCAGTTCATTTATCACATTGTTTAAGTTCTCTGTATACTTTTTGAACTTCTATATAGTTCTATCTTTTGATGTCAGCGGTGTGTCGAAGTCTCCAACTATTAGTGTAGTGATTTCTCCTTTCAGTTTTGCCAGTGCTGGCCTAATATATTTTGAGGCACCCTTGTTAGGTGTGTAGATATTTATGACTGATACTCTTTTCTGGTTGATTGTCTTTGATGACCTTCTGCATCTCTTATCACTTTTTTGTATTTAAATTTTGTTTTGTCTGACACCAGTATACCTACCCCTTCTCACTTTTGGATATGATTTGCATGAAATATCTTTTTCCAACATTTCCCTTTCAGTCTATTTGCATCCTTGTGTCTGAAATGGGTCTCTTAAAGACTGCATATTGATGGCTCATGTTTCCTTATCTGTTCTGTTAGCCTATGTCTTTTGTTAAGGGAGTTTAATCTGTTAATATTCACTGTTATTCCTGTAAAGGCATTCATTTCTTCAGTTATTTTGTTTTTTGGCTTTCAAATGTCATCTCTTATTTTTGTCTTCTTCTTACCTTTTTGCTTACCCAATCTGGTACACTTCACTCCTACACTTTCCTCCAAGCCTATCTTTTCTTTTCTGGCTGCAGAAATCCCTTTAGTGTTTCCTGCAGAGCTGCATTCTTGTTCATGAACTCTTCGTTTCTGTCTATCTGTGTATATTTTAAACTCTCCATCATATTTGAAGAACAGTTTTTCTGGATAATGAATTCTTGGCTGGCAGTTTTTCTCTTTCAGTACCTTAATTATATCATACCAATGTCTTTTTATCTCCATGGTTTTTGAAGAGAAATCCACACAGTCCTAATGGACGTCCCTTGTATGTGATGTTTCACTTTTCCCTTGCTGCTTTCAGAATTTTATCTTTATCTTTAGCATTTGGAATTCTGGAATTTATGTGTCTTAAAGTAAGTTTATTTGTATTTTGCCTAATTGGCATATGCTGTGCTTTCCAGACACATATTCATGTCTTTCATGAGAGTTGGTGAAATTTTTGGCCATTATTTCCTCAATAATACTCATTCTGCTCCTCTTCCCTTCTCTTCTCCTTCTGGAACACCCATAACACATATGTTACTATTTTTCATGCTGTCATTAACTTCTTGAGCCCCTGCTTGATTTTTTCCATTCTTTTCTGTTTGTCTTTCTCTCTTTTCAGTTTCAATTTTCTTTCATCTACACTGCAAATTATTTCTTCTATGACTTCAAATCTGCTGTTGTGTACCTCTGTTGTATTTTTAATCTCACTTATTTGTCCTTTGTTCCCATTGCTCTGAAATGTTTATATCCAAGTTTTCAAATTTTTCTTTGTGCTCATCCAGTGTCTTAATGTCTTTATTTTTTTAGCCATGTTGTCCTCCAACTCCATGATTTAATTTAGGAGATTTGAATGAACTTCATTGATTAGCAGTTTCAAGTCCTGTCTCTTGTCAAGAAATTTGGTTTATTCCTTTTCTTGAGTCATATCTTCCTTTCTCCTAGTTTGGCTTGTAATGTTTTGCTGGTGTCCAGGCATCTGATTCTGATGCTGAGTTTACTCTGATGTTCAGTTTCTCTCTCTTGCTTAGGTATTTACTGTTAAGAAGCTGTGTGCTACTGCTGTTCTTTGATTCTTGGATCAATTTGTTCATGATATTTAGGATTGTCTCAGTTTAACTCCTGAAACCAGGGCTAAGGAACCAGTAATGGTGTGCAAGCGAGGATCCAAGGTCCTTGGAGAGGGTGGCAATAAAGGAAACTTTCTTGCCACTTTTATTTATTTCCTTTTTTTTTTCCTTTTCATGCACTTTTGTGATCTGGCCAACAGATGGTACTCTTTAGCAGACCTCTCAGTTCAGTCTGCAGGTGCCAGGGGGATTGCATTCAGTGTAACTTTGCAGGTGTGCAGGTGATGCAGAAGAAATGTCCCCAGGGCTGGCTATGCCTCAATAACAAACTCAGAAGCTATTCTCATCCCTAGACAGGCCCCATGCTCCCTCCCTCTGCCCTGTCAAGAAAAAGCCTAGGGAAGTAGGGAGGGTGCTTGAGAAGGCAAATTATCTTTAGCTCCCTGCTAGTTCTCAGTGCAAAAAATGTCATGGTCCCTCCTGGGCTGGAAATAGCAGATTAAGTTTACTAACTAAAATCTGAACTTGCTGTAGGCTGCATTCCTCCCTCTCCCCATTTTTTTGGGGGGGAAGAAGACCCCTGAAACTCTCTCGGTACATAGCCACTGCTATCCACAGCCACTGGGGTCTGGTAACTTCTGTTTTCTCTAAAGTTGGGGAGTTGGGTTCCTGCTGCTGCTTTTGCAGCTTTACTCATGGGATTTTTCAGCCAAGTGAGTCTCCTTTCCTTCATCCCTCTCTCTTCTGGGTAATATCTAGCCTTCCCCTGCTCCTGAGCCACAAAGAAGTCCTCTAGATAGGGTCCTCCTGTCCTCTAGCTATTTTTTCAGGGAGAAAATGATCTTTTTGTCTGTCTTATTCGCCATCTTCCTGGAAGTCCCAGAATTGCTTTCCTAATTACCATTTTGGAGTGTTTTCTGCAGGCTTATAGATACACAACTGAATTCTGATTTTGCTGTCATGGCCGAGACCCACTCACCAGCACCAGGAATTAAAAACAGCTCACAGCAGCCCATCGGGCTCTCTAGACTGGACCCCACAGAGACTCCATAACAAAGACTGTGGTCTTGCAATTTCTGCAGCATGTCTCTATGACATCCCTTCTATTCACAACATCACAGCAGCAGGGATGGAAACCCCAAAAGAAATATATCCCCCACCTGAATTCAAAGAGATCTCTGTCCATGTAAGGCAGCTCCCACAGATAGATAATCAGGAACATTTCCTTGTATTTCAGGTGTTCTTAACAAGGGTTACATGGGTTTGAATTGAAATTCAAAATAACATTCTTGTAGGGGTGTGTTGGTGCAGGTGTGATATATTTCTTAAATAATACACAATATAGTGTGGACTTATTAAGGGGTCTGTGGTTTTCACCAGACTGGCAAAGGGTTCCATGGAACAAAAAATGTTAAGAACTCCTGCTGTAGTTGGATCCCAGGCTCTACTTCTAGCAACAGTAAAGACCAACAGGGAGACAATGGGAATTTTTTCAAGGTTATATTTAGATATATTCATGTCAAGTTTTCCAGAAGAAATCTCAGTGAACCTTAAAGCAAATACTTAGGGGAGACAACTTAATCCTCCAAAACCAAGGTAAACTCATTAAACTTCCTTTCTAAAGATTTTTTTAAAAGATTTATTTATTTTTATTACATATCTCCCCTTCTCCCCCATTGCAGCGACGCGCCGAGACTTGGTCACTGCGCAGGCGTGGCTTTCCCCGCTTGTGGGCGGCTTCTGCTTCTATTCACGGCCGGCTCTTGCTTCAGTTCGTGGGTGGCTGGCTGCACTCCATTCACGGGTGACCTGCCCTGCCCGTGGAGGCTTTTGCCCTGTCCGTGGCAGCTTTTTGCCCTGCCCATGGCGGTTCTGGCCCACCCATGGCAGCTTGCCATTCTCAAGGCGGTCTGCCCGCTAGGAGAGGTCCCCGGGAACCGAACCTGGGGCCTCCCATGTGGTATCCCAGCACGCTCTTTATCCACTGAGCTATCTAGCTGGGCCCAAGATTTATTTTATTTATTACTCTACCCCCCACACACCTTGTTGTTTTTGCACTCACTGTATGCTCATCTTCATTTTTTAGGAGGCATCAGGAACTGAAACTGGGACTTCCCATGTGGGAAGGAGTTTCAAATCATTTGAGCCACCTCCACTTCCTGATTGTTGTGCCTTTCATTGTGTTTCCCTGTTGCATCATCATGTTGTTGCATCCTCATCTTCTTGCATCATCATCTCAATGTGTCATCTTGTTGTGTCAGTTTGTCATGCCAGACCCTTGCATCAGCTCATTGTCTTGTTCTTCTTTAGGAGGCACTGGTAACAAAACCCAGGACCTCCCATGTGGTGGGTGGGCACCCAAGGGCTTGAGCCTCTTCTGCTTCCTTCATTAAACTTTGGAGGATGAGGATCATGAGCTCAATGGAACTCAAAGAGATGATATGGGAGATCAGCAAGTGCCAAATACAAGAGCTATGTATGGGACCTGAACAACCAATATATGCTGCTGTGACATATGTCACACCAGGCTCCAGGATATTGTTCAAGGCAGGCTGGAGAAAAGCAGATGTCATTGCAGGTTCTCAACAGGGTTCCACTGAAGAGGATCCCTGCACCTTCATATCCTATAAAATCATTTCCACCAAAATCACTAAGGAATTTCTGCTTTAACAGTATTCTATGAGGTATGGGGGAGTCAAGATTATGGCCACTGGCCCTTGATATCAGACTTGGAGAAGGACAGGACAAGGAAGAGAGGCCCCAGGGGAAACATACCAGCCCAATCCCTGGAGTTCCACCTGCATGGTGTGCAGAGTAGCTACCTGGTAGCAAAGGTATTAGGGCCCCTCCTCTAGTCTCCCAGTCAGCTCCTAGGAGCTCCTTAGAGCTGAAGTTCATTTCTTAGTTTGGTAGTAATGATTTTAAAGGCCATGGAGACCCCAGATATTCTTTTTACTTCAACCCATGGAGTACCCACTGCACCACATGCACTGCATCCTGTAATACTTGACCAGGTCCCACTCACAATCAAGTGCATAGTGCACCTCAACAGATCTCCTGCATCATTTCTTGGTGATCTAGGTAGCACATGATTTTCATCCTCTGTTTCTTTTTCAAGTTCAAGTTTCATCTATTTCAAATGTGGCTGGGCCTCCTGGAGATCCTGAACATGTCACTTTGGTATTTCCTCTCCCATTTGTCTTGTTTCCTGCTGGCACACCCCAAGCAAGCATTATTGCAGATTTAGGGAGACTGGCCTCACCCCAGAGGGAGATGATGTTGGTGATTTTTGCTAGTTGAAGTAATAGCAGTCTGGAGCATCAGAAGACAATATCTTTTGGCTCCTTTACTCAATCCTCCTTCTGACAAGATTTATTTTGAAAGCATTTGCCAAACAGCTTCTCTCAGTCTTTTTAAAACAAATGTCTTTAATGCAACTGAGTCCAACTCTGTTACATTCAGGAGCACAAACTCCAAAATAGGGTCTACTGGTAAGGCATCAAACTCTGGAGCTATCTGCCATGACTGTAGGACCTGGGTGTGTCCAGAGACTTCAGGAGCCCCACTATTTGGGGTAGTATCTACCTTGGCCATCTAAGAGATCCTGCTGAGATGTGCATAAGCGTTACCTCTGGAATGACCCTCGACTCACTTTGAAGTCTCTTATCCATATACACTCATTTGTCTTTACTTTTCCCCCTTTTATTCAAGGTCTTCTTACAGTTGTATCACAAGCCAGTGCTTGGTAGTAATCCCTCAGTGCCAGGTAAGCTCATCACCAGGAGTCATGTCCCTTGCTGGGGGGAAAGTAATGCATTTATATGCTGAGTTTGGCTTAGAGAAAGGCCACATTTGAGCAATAAGGAAGCTGTCAGGAAGTAACTCAGGCACTCCACAACACTAGGCTAAATTTTAAATTCAAGAGCAAAAGGCACATAAGCATAGTCATCAATATCAAGGGCCCATCAGTTGACCATCTTTTTTCAGTAGTCATTGCCCCTGTACTTGAGGGATTGATGCTGTTCTATAAGTCAAGTGGCAGAGCTCCCCAGGATGGGAATTCAATAATCAATCAGTTGTTGTGTGATTCTCTCCCCACTATGGCAATGCCCTGTGAACTTTTGAACATATTTATATACCTTATATGTATGCCTGGGTGAACTTCCTCCCATGTATCCCCCATCACTGGCACCCCATCCCATTGATCCTCCCCTACCATAGTTGTAACTCTAATGTGATCCAAAACATTTTCAAAAATGAAGCCAAGAATATTGCAAAATTTGAATAATAAGAAAATGAAATAATGGTATGTTTAAACATAAGAAATAAAATACATAATAATTTAGAGAGATTAAAACTAAAATAAAGTAAAAATTGGGGTATTAGAAAAATGAAAAATATTTTAAAATAAAAAAATAAAAATAAATAATTTTTGATGTTTTGCCTTTTGTGACTGTAACATCAGTTGTCCTGTATGTACAGTAGCATTTTATGCTATTTCTTCCCCAGTGTCTTACTTTTTTAAAATATTGCCTTCAAAGTTGTTTTAAGTCACAGTAAATCTATATACAGAATATAGAGACTCCCATATACCCAGCATCCTCCCCTTTCCCCCCATTTGATATTAATAATTTTTTACATGTGGATGGTACATTTGTTACAACTGATGTATAAATATTGAGACATAGCCATTGTCCCATAAATACCCCCTCTTCAATCTATTCTATTCCTCCCTTTCAACTCCCTCAGGACCCACAGTATCCAGCGGACTTCACTCCTTGAAGGACAATATTCTTTGATACTTGCAACAACATCAAGGGCTAGATACATTAGTCTGTCTTCCCCTATTAGGAACTGCCTATGCTCTCAAGAGACTCCCCCCCACTTTGTTTGAGAACATATCGGGCCTCCCCAGCATGGGAATCCAACTCCTTACCACTCATTATGTGGGTCTCCCAACACTGATACAGAACTCTATGAAAAAATGATCACTTGCACATCCTCTAGAGGAATGTCCCAGGTGTTCCCTGTTCCAAGTGTCCCCCAATTCAACACCCTAAACAAGAAACCCTTCCTTGTCATATTGCCATAAGAGTTTTCTCTACATTGTAGTTTCACCCATGTAACCATCAATACCCAGTGTTCACCAGTGCCCTCCTCAAAACCTCACCCCAGTTCTATGGACCATCCAACCCACCCTCCTCACCCTACTCCCCTGTCAAGCTTGCACCACCCAACCCAAAAGTATCCCTAAGCCCCTGTCATATCTCTTCACTGCACAACTAATCATTATGTTATCATGAGATTTTGCCCATATGGTCATTTGCCCACAACTTTATTCTCCCTTCCTATTTCCTGTAAACCTATCTTCCACCCTCTAGATATCCGAGTCAGCT
>PVKH010029600.1:0-12631 GCA_004027955.1 Chaetophractus vellerosus | reverse complement strand
TTGGAATTCTTGCTCCTGAGAGTGATAGAAACTGACCAAAATATGTCTACACTGCACATGGTCCAAATGTCTCTTCTATTCAAACCTATATTTGATGCCAGAGTTTTAGGTGTACTTCCATAGAATGGAGACTACATGCTGACCATAAGCCAACCGGGTCCAGAACTCTGAGGACCTGCAACTCCTATGCTACAACTCAGTGGACTCAACCAGGACACCTAGTTGGGAGTTAACGATGGAAGACGGCTATGCAGGGGAATCCAGAGAGCCTGCAGCTGCAGGCAGGATAATCCCTTCCATGGTGGAGGGGACATTACCATTCCAGACTTCTCAAGATTGGTGGAACAACTATGGACTAGAATGGACTTTTTGGAGTCCTGATATAGACTTATGATATATGCAATGCAAGAAATTGCAAAATTATGTGGAGCCAGGGTCATTGGACACTTTGGGAGCAGGGTGAGGGAAGAGCAATTGTAATGCAGGTTTTTTTTGGGGGGGGCAGATGGGACCTGGGAAATGTCATGGATGGTGCTACAATGGAGGATGTAGGCCAGTTTGTATGATCACATATCATTCAGGAACTGTAAAGAAGAGAGGGCTTTCTATGGCCTGAACTGTGATCTATGTCTGATGGCAAGGCCCCAAAATGTGTGTAACTATCAGAGGTGTTATGCCACACTTAGGGATGTGCATGTGGGGGGTTGTGGGTTGGGTGAGGGAGTGGCATATGGGCACTCCTGGAATCTCTGTGTAACATTTGTGTATCAATGTACCCTAAAAATGTATATAGATATATAAAAAATAAATAAAAAATTAATAAGAAATAAAATAAAATCTATATTGTCCAATATTAATGTTGTTACTCTAGCTTTTTTTGGTTACAATTTGTGTGGTAAAATCTTTTTCTAACTTTTCACTTTTAACCTGGTGGTGTCCTTTGGTCTGAGGAAGTCTCTTGTAGACCACATATAAATGGGTCATATATTTTTATTCATTCTATCAATCTATGTCTTTTCATTGGAGGTTTCAACCCTTAAAAATCAGTGTTATTACAGTAAACATGTTATTACATCATCATTTTATTCTTTTGCTTTCTATTCTCACATTATACTGTCTGCATTTTACCCTTTAATTTACCCTGCCTAATAATTTTTATTTATACACTGTTCTCCCAGTCCCTTGCTCTTCATTTTTCATTTCTGGCTGCAGCACTCACTTTAGTATCTCTTGTATTTCTGGTCTTTTGGCAACTAATTCTATCAAGTTTTTTTTGTCTGTGAAGACTTTGTATTCACACTCATTTTTGAAATACAGCTTTGTCAGATACAGAATTCTTAGATTGCAGTTTTTCTCTTTGAGTACCTGATATCGATCTTGCCTCTCACCTGCAATATTTCTGATGAGAGATCTGCACTTAATGTGATGTATGTAATGTTTTGCTTTCTATTACTTCATTCAGAATCCTCTTTTTATCTATGATATTTGCCTTTCTGAGTAGTAGGTGTTTTGTTGTAGGTGTATTCTTATTTATTCTCTTTGGGTGCCTTGTCCTTCTTGGATATTGATATTTATAGCTATCATAAGGGTTAGAAAGATTTTGGTCATTATTTCCTCAAATATTACTTCTGCCCCTTTTACATTCTCCTTCTGGGACACCAATAATGTGTATGTTTGTGCATTTTTCATTGCCATTCAATTCCCTGTATCTCTGTTCCATTATTTCCATTCTCGTTACTTTCTATTCTCCTGTTTTTTCCAGTTCAGATGTTCTGTCTTTGAAATAACTAACTCTGTCTTCAAGCAAGTCAAATCTGATCTTATATGCATCTCATGCCTTTATAATCTCATCAATGTGTCTTTCATTCCAATAAGCGCTGTTACTTTCTTTGTAGGCTTTTAAATTGTTCTTATGCTCACCTAGTCACTGCTTAATATCCTTTTTATATTTAGTCATATTTTGTTTCGATTATTTGAATTGTTTTAAAAATGTTGTGTGATTATCATTGAATTATTATCTTAAATCCTGTATCTATTCATGATATTTGCTTTGATCATTTGACTGTGCCATCTCTTCCTGTTTCTTAGTATGGCTTGTAAATTTTAATTTGTCTACGCATCTAATATGTTGATAACTTTACAATGAAGCCTAATTGCTTATTTTTAAAATGTTCTTCTTTGATATTTGATTCAACTTATTGAAAATTTTTTTTTTCTTTTTCAAGTTGGCTTTATTTTGTCCACGTTTTTTAAATTTTTAAAAGATACTTTGATTACATAAATGTTACAGAGAATACATAGGGGATTCTCATATGCCCCACAACCCATACCTCCCACATTTTCCCACATTAGCAACATCTTTCATCAGTGTGGTACATTCACTGCAATTGCTAAACACATTTTGGAGCATGGCCACTAAGCATGAATTATAGTTTACATTGTAGTTTACACTCTCTCCATTCAAATTTGTAGGTTATGGCCAGATATATAATGGCCTGTATCTGTCATTATAATATCATTCAGATGATTCATAAGTCCTGAAAATGCCCCCCCCCATTATACCTGTGTTTCCCTCTCTCTAACATTAGAACATCTGTGGGTCATTGCCTCCACAACAATGGTAGTTCTTCCCTTGCTAGAATCACAAGTAGTCTATAGTCATTCAAAGTCTTTAAAATTGTCCAGCTTAAGTTATCAAAATCTTTCCAGAGTCTCACTAATCTTTCTCCCAGGAGTTAGGGTACAGAATGAACCTAAAGCAGTTTTTGTCCATGCAATTTCCAGAACCACCAGAAGATGGCATTCTTCAGTGCACCTTTCCACTGAGATATTTCAATCCCCATTTTCCTGTATTTTAGTCTGGACAGATCCAAGATTCAAAACAGGCTTGGCTAGCAAATTCACTGAAGAAAAGCCTCCTGACTTCTTCTGCCACTTCCCTTGTAACAGGTGGCAGGTTCAAAGATGTCTGTTTCCCTTTCAGTCAGCTCCAGTCAGCCAGAGGTTTTACCCAGGCTTCATATCTTGGAAATGGGAGAGGAGAGCCATTCCCAGCCTCTGCAGTGGTTTGGTATCTCATGTTAGTTGTTTCAGGTTCCTCATCCCTCTGTCCCTCATCCTCCTGGGAGTTGTGTAGCACTGTCCTGGTGTGCTGACCCCCAAAGCAGTTCCTTCAGACAGCTTTTGGCTCTTTCTCCATTTTTTTTTGTGAGGGACTTTAGCCCTGCTTACCTAATCTGATGCCATTTTCCGGTTTTGTTTTATTTTATTTAATAAAGACCATTCAATGAGGTGTGAAATGATATCTCATTGTAGTTTTGATTTACATTTCCTTAATAGCTAACAATATTGAACATTTTTTGAAGTACTTTTTCACCATTTCCATTTCCTCTTTGGAGAAATGTCTATTTAAGACTTCCACCCATTTTTTTAATTGGATTGCTTGCTCTTTCATTGTTGAGTTGTACAATCTCTTTATATAACATGTAAATCAAATCTTTATTGGATATGTGGATTCCAAATACATTCTTCCCCTGAGGCTGTAGGCTTTTCACCTTATTGACAAAGTTGTTTGAAGCACAAAAGTGTCTTGAGTTTGAGGAGGTACAATTTATTCATTATTTCATTTGTTCATGCTCTCAGTTTAAGGTTTAAGAGACCACTGCTGGTGGCATTGTAGAATGGTCCAGCCACCATGAAGGTCAGTTTGCCAGTTCCTCAAAAAACTAACTATTGAACTTCCATATGATCCAGTGATTACACTGCTGGGTATTATTTTGAAGAATTGAAAGCAAAGACATGAAAAGGTATATGCACACCAATGTTCATAGCAGCTTTGTTCACTTGGAATCAACCCAGGTGCCCATTAACAGATAAATGAAAATCAAAATGTGGTACATACATACAATGGAATATTACTCAAGTGTAAGAAAGAATAAAGTACTAACAAATGGGATAACATGGATGAATCTTGAAGACCTTATGTTGAGTGAAACAGGCCAGGCATTAAAGGATGAACAATTCATGACCTCACTTATATGAATTAAGGAAATTTAGGAGTCTCAGAGAGTTATTACCTGTAAGATAGGCTTACAAAAAAGAGAAAGTGAAGAAAAGGTTGTGAGCCATCCCCCATATGGACATAATCTATGGTAAAATGTTCAAGTGTAGTTTCATATTGAAAGGTTAGTACAAGAGGGTAGTGATATTATTGGGTTGGGTGGTGCAGGGTTGACAGGTGGGTAGATTGGGAAGGGAGGGTTAGAAGGTCCAGGATACTGGGGGAAGGGTTAGGAGAGGGATCAGGTGAACACTGGGTATTTGTGGGTATGAGGAAGAATGTACAGATGTGGGAATGCTCTTGTGGCAATATGACAAGGAAGGGTCACTGGTTTAGGGTGTTGGTTGAGGGGGCATTTGAGACAGGGCACACCTGGAGCAGGCTTCTATGGAGTTGTGAGTGTTCATTCTGTCATAATGTATTGTATTAGTGGGTGGAGACCCACATAACGAGTGGGTAGGAATTGGACTCCCATCTTTGGGAGGACTGCTTTGTTCAGAAAGAGACTGGTGGGAGTCTCTCAAGAGCAAGAGTGGTTCCTAATAGAGGAGGATAAACCAATGTGTCAAGACCTCTTGTTGCATGTAACTATGAATCTTGTCATTCAGGGGGTCAAGCCAGGGAGTTGTCTTGGGGCTCAGGAGGATGGGATGGGAGGAATAGAATGGATCAAACAGGGGGTATTTAATGGTCAGTGGAAATGTTCTGTATTACCATAGAGTGATGGACACAGGACATGGTAAATATCATCAAAAATTATAAAAATGTATGGTCTAAAATGTAAACCATAGTGTAAACCATTGACAATGTTTAGTAGCTGTTTCACTATTTGTATATTAGTTATAACAATGCTACCATTAAAATAAAAGGTATTAGTATGGGGGGGGGAGGAAAGGGGGAAGATGTTAGGTATATGAGAGTCTCCGGTATTCTGTGTGTGACCTAAAAATACTTTGAAAACAAAATGAAAAATAGTGAGACACTGTGGGTTGAGAGGGAGAATGTGCCACAGTACAGACTGGACACCAGATATTGCAGTGATGAAAGGCAAAAGGTCAAATGTTTTTTAATGATTTTCATTTTTTAATATCCCAATCTTTTTATTTTGTTTTATTTTTATTTTTTTAAATTATGTATTTTATCTCTTACCCTTAAACTTATGATTATTATTTCATTTTCCTATTAATTGTATTCAGCTATTGTAATGGCTTCATCTTTGAAGAAGCTTTGGATCACAGAAGGGTTACAACTGGGGTAGGGGAGGATCATTGGTGTGGGGTGACAGGGATGGTGGATGCATGGGAGGAAGTTCACCTGAGCATAAATATAAGGTGTATATAAAAATGTTCAAATAATCATGGGGCATTGTCACAGTGTGTGGAGAATCACTCAATAAACGAGTGAACACTGAATTCCCATCCTGGAGAGCACTGCCACATTCTCTAAGGGAGTAGCAACAGTCCCAAGTGCAGCAACAGTGACTGGTGAAGGAGGATGACCCACTGATGGGCCCTTAATATTGCTGACTAGCCTTTGCTCTTGAAATTGAAACAGCTATTGTTATGGGGTGCCTAAGGATTTCCTCCTGAGAGCCTCCTTGTTGCTCAAATGTGGCCTGTCTCTAAGCCAAACTCAGCATATGAATGCATTACCTTCTTCCCAGCATGGGACAGGACTCCCAGGGATGAGCCTCCCTGGTGCCGATGGGCTGCTACCAAGTGCCAACTGACAATGCGACTGGAAAAAGACCTTGAATAAAAGGGGGAAAATGTAAAGACAAATGAGATTATAGGGCTAAGAGTCTTCAAAGTGAGTCAGGAGATAATCTGAGAGGTAACACATCTCAGTAGGATCTAATAGAATTCCAAAGTGGGTATCACCCCTAATAGTGGGGCTCCTGAAAGCTCTGGAGACACCCAGTTCCTATGTCAGGGTGGATAGCTCTGGAGCTTGGTGGCTAATTTGGAGTTTGTGCTTCTGAGAATGACAGAGATGGGCTCAACTATGTTTTCCCTGCATACAGCTCATCTGTCCCTTCTATCCAAACCAAACTTGGTGCTGGAGTTTGTAGGTGTACATCCAGATACTTGAGTTGTTGGGCTGTCCATGTACCAGCTTGGCCTGGAACCTCGGTGGAGCAGCAACTCCAACTCTACAGTTCAGCTCATTGGACTCACCCAGAACAGCTGGCAGGGAGATGATGATGGACAATGGCTGTCCCAGGGAATGGAGAGAGGCTGCAGCTCTCCAACACTGTTCTGCGTGTTATATGATGATATAAAATGGCCTATATCTGATGTAGCAATGTCACTCAGGACAATACCAAAGTCCTGAAAAAGCCCCTGTATTACAATTTTTTTCCCTATGCCCATCCCCTAAGCCTCCCAGGGCCACTGACCCCACATCAAAGATATAATTTCTTCTATTGCTTGGATCACAATATGTCTATTGTAGAATACCAGTAAGTCCATTCTAATCCATAGCTCTTCCCCCTATCCTGAGTCATCTGGGATGGTGATGCCCACTCCACCTCCTGTTGAGAGGTGGCTTATATCTCATGGAGAAGATGGATGGGATTATCCTGCCTGCAGCTGTAGACCCTCTCCATCATATAACATTCATAACTGTGTGGGAAAGCATGTTGTCTGCAATGTGAATTATGTTCCATGCTTAATGGCAAAGCCCTAGGATGTGTTTATCAGTTGTAATGAATGTGCCACACTAATGAAGGATGTTTATGTGGGAGGTTGTGGGAGGTGTGGGAGGTGGGGCATATGGGAACCCCTATATTTTTAATGTATCATTTGTGTAATCTAAGTATATTTTTTTAAAATTAAAAAATTAAAAATAAAAAAAGATTTTAAAACAGTCAATTTCATCTGATAACCATAAGGTTATTCCAGATATTTTGGTTAATGCATTCATGGAATAGCTTTTCCCAGACTTTCAATTTCAATCTATTTGCATGCTTAGGACTAAGGTGAGTTTCTTGCAGACAGCATATAGTTTTTATTTCACCCATTTTGGGTTTTATGTGTAATATCTTGTTTTCACCACTGTTTTTACACTTTGAGTTATTTTTACTCATAATATTCATTTTTAGACTCTCCTCCAAGGCTCACATTCCTGTTTTTCTTTTCAGGCTAAGCACTGTCTTTAGTATTTCTTGTAAAACTGGTCTCTTCATTACAAACTCCACCAGTTTCTGTTTATCAGTGAATATTCTAAACTTCCCCTCATTTTTGAAAGACAATCTTGCCAGATATAAAATTCTTGGCTGGCAGTATTTCTCTTCCACTATCTTAAATACTTGCCTTCTTGCCTCCATAGTTTCTGATGAGAAATCCACACTTAATCTTATTGAGCATCTCTTGTATGTGATGAATTGCTTTTTTTTTGCTGCTCTCAGGATCCTGTTTATCTTTGGCATTTGACATTCTGATTAGTGTGTTTGTTGGAACAGATCTGTTTGGATTTTTACATGGGAATATGTTGTCCTTCTTGGGCATGGATATTTATGTCTTTCAATAGGGTCGAAAAACATTCTACCATTATCTCCTCAAATATTCCTTCTGCTCCTTTTCATTTCTCTTCTTTCTAGGGCACCCATGACACATATTTTTGCATGTTTCCTGCTGTCATTTAATTCCCTGAAACCATGTTCAACTGTTTTCATTATTTTCTTTATCTGTTCTTTTGTATATTCACTTTCAGAGATGCTGTCTCCAAGCTCACAGATCCTGTCTTCTGCTTCTTCAAACCTGCTGTTATATTCCTCCTGTATATTTTTATTTTACTTACTGTGTAAGGTATGATATTTTTCTATGTATTCCTTCAAATTCTTCTTTGTGCTCACCCATTATCTTCTTAATGTTCTTAATCTCTT
The DNA here is from genome assembly GCA_004027955.1 of Chaetophractus vellerosus. Lineage (NCBI taxonomy): Eukaryota > Metazoa > Chordata > Mammalia > Cingulata > Chlamyphoridae > Chaetophractus > Chaetophractus vellerosus. The sequence continues at coordinate 4,685 of PVKH010029600.1, read as the reverse complement.
TAGCCAACTCCTTGAATTTATTTTGGATATTTATTTGAACATTTATGCTTAGTTGTCTCAACTCTTTTTCTGTCATCTGGAGGCTTAGTTTGTTCCTTTGACTGGGCCATATCTTCCTCTTTCTTGGTATGGATTGTAATTAATTGTTGGTGTGTCAGCATCTGATTTACTAGATGTATTTATTTTTGGCTCCTTTTCTCCCTTTAGTCTAGGGCTTTATATTTGATTGGCTTTTTGCTTCAGTCCCTTTGGATATTTGGTTCATCTTGTTGTGGCTTGTGTAGCTAAACTGATTTTTTCAGGTCTTTTTCATCTGTTTCTAGCCCTTTTTCCCTTGCTCATTGTGGAATAGGAGCCAAGGATGCAGTTGGTACTGTAAGCTGTAGAGGCTGAAGCAGCCCATATTGCCCCAAGAAATGACCAAGCTGCTCCCACCTTTCTCCTCAGCCAGGTTATTGAAGGAGATGAAGCTGTGTTCAGTAATCCAAGCCATGCAGTGCAAGACCATCTGTAGTTAGCCAGAGAGACTAATGATTTTCCATGCCTCTTCCTTCCTGGCCTGGGTCAGGGATGGAGGCACAGGTGTGGGCAGAAACCTAAGCTGTGTGAGCCAAATCTGAGCTCAGTTGCTCATGTAGACTGAATGAGCACCAGCCCTCCTCCTTCCATGTCAGGGATGAGAATAGATGTCTGGTGTGTCCAGAAATCTAGTAGATGCAGGCCAGAAGTGACTGCAGTTGCACAGGGAGTGTGAGGGAGCACTGTCCTTCCTCTTCTTCTGTCAGGGGTGAGGATGGAGTCAGTGATGATTCCAACATCTAATCCATGCAGTCTGAAAGTGAATGCAGGTGCCTGGAGAGACTCAGTGAAGACTGTTCCTTCTGCCCTGTCAGGGATGGGAATGGAGCCACAGCAGTTCCCAAAATTCCAGTTCATGCAGACCAAAAGCATCTGTACTTGCCTGAGAAATTGAGGAAATATCTTACCCCTCCAATCTTATTGGGGGTGGAGATGTATCCACAGGCCTGTCCACCAGTCTAGTCTATGTAGTCTGAAAAACCTGCCAGAGGTAGAGCTGGAGATTATGCTAGGGCTGCAATCCAACCTGAGTAGAACTAAGCCAGTGCCTACCTTCACTGTGATTTTCAAGAAGCCCTGCTGCCCTGCATGCTGGAGGTTGAGTTAAAATGGAGCCTACTGGCCTCTTTATGACTTGGACAGGCTCAAACTTTATCTGTTCCTAGGACTGGACTTTAGCCAGGCAAATTTACTATCAGTAGCTATAATCGATGTCTGATTGTCTCTTCCTCACCCATGTTTGGGAAATGGAGCTTCCAACTCCAGCCTGGTAAAAGCTCCTGAGGCGCTTTTGCTGCCTGTGGGGGATGGACACTGCCCTCCATGGTATGGAGTGCTTTACTCATGAATCTTCACTGCAGATTGGTAGTCTCCTCCTTCCAGACTTCTAAGGATTTTGCAGGTTGCTCTTTTGGTCTCCTGGTTCCCCCAAACAAGTGATTTAGATTCCTCTAGGTGATTACTAAATGTACTGTAGGACAATCTTAATCTTGGGGCTCCTAACTCTAACACCATCTTGCCCCTTTCACCAGGTAATTCCAATTTGAGAGTGGGTGAGGTAAGACGGGGGGCAGGGAGAGAGAGGGAGAGAGGGAGAGAGAGAGAATTTTCCTGTTCAGTACTTTTAAAGTTATTCTCAATGGACAGCACATTGAAGTTTTATCAAGGGTGGTGTGTTCATCGATAGTAATTGAAATAACTGACAATGTAGATTTTAAGGGAAAAGAATCATTACAAAATGTAGATTTAAGGGAAAAGAATCATTACAAAAGATTGAGATATTTTTGATAAATTTCAATTCACAAGGAATATTTAGCAACTTTTAAATCGATTAACCTAATTATATAACCAAAGTACTCATCACAAAATTTAGAAGGAAAATGGGAAAAAGCCAGTTTACTCATAGATAATAGATGAAAAATAATGAATATATATATAAATTCATAAAATAGAAAACAAATTTTAAATAGAACAATAAATAAAGACAAAATTTAGGTTTACAGAAGATTATTCTTTGCCAGTGGGAGGATGACATGGACATCCAATATCAAAAATGAAAAAGAAATAACATCAAAGAGGGAATATAGACATAACAAAAATATTATGAATATCTTTACGCTAATAAACTTTAAAATTTAGATGAAATATGCATATTCTTACAAGGTTGTGGGCCCTGGAGTGTTGGAGAGGGATGGGGTGGATCAAATGAGAGCATTTGGTGGCCCATGGAAGTGATTTCCATTGCCTTGTGGTGGTGGACACGGGACAGGGTGATAGTCATCAAAATTTATAAAAGTGTACAAACTAAAATGTGGACCTTGATGTGGACCAATGACAATGTTGGGGAACTATGTTTCACTATCTGTTTGTAAGTTATGTTGATGCTGCCATCCATATACAAAAAGGTTTTGGTGTGGGGGGGAATGGAGGAGGAGGTTGAGTATTTGAGATTGTCTTGTAGTCTGTGTATGACTCTGCTGCAACCTAAAACCTCTTTGAAAATTAAATGAAAAAAGGTGGGATGCTTGAGAGTGAGAAGAGGAAGGTACCATGGAACAGACTGGACACCAGTTATTGCACTGACAAGGCAAAATTGGAAAAAAAATTTTGTATACATGTATATCTTATTGTTTTTACACATATTTTGAATAGCCCTATGCTTTGGCAATGTCTTGTTTTCTTTCTTCTATATTTTTAAAAGTTTTTAAAAATTGTTTTTTGTTTTTTAAGTTCTCCTATATTTTGACTCTTGCATTTAAATGTCATTGTTAGAGATGGTTCATGATGGGTGATGAACCGGTGAGCCAGGACACTCTGTGGCATGAATCTGTGAATCGTTTCATCCGGGGAGTTGAGCCAGGGGGCATTGGGGGCTCAGGGATGGTGGGGGAGGGATGGGGTGGATCGAATGAGGGGTGTTTGGTGGCCTGTGGAAGTGTTTTTCATTGCCTTGCGGTGGTGGACACAGGACAGGGTGATAGTCATCAAAATTTATAAAAGTGTACAATCTAAAATGTGGACCTAGATGTGGACCAATGACAATGTTGGGGAACTATGTTTCACTATCTGTTTCTCAGTTATGTTGTTGCTGCCATCCACATACAAAAAGGTTTTGGTATGGGGGGTAATGCAGGAGGAGGCTGAGTATATGAGATTGTATTCTGTGTGTGACTATGCTGTGACCCAAAACTTCTTTGAAAATTAAATGAAAAAAGAAGGGCTGGTTGAAAGTGAGTAGAGGAAGGTGCCATGAAATAGACTGGACACCAGATAAGGCACCGACAAGGCAAAATTGGAAAACATTTTTTAGATATATATATTATTATTATTTCACATTTTTTGAATAGCCCTATCCTTTTATAAAATCTTGATTTCTTTTTTATATTTTTAAATTTTTTTCTAAAATTATTTTTTATTTTTTAAGTTCTCCTATATTTTAACTCTTGCATTTAAATATCATTATTATTTCATTTTCCTATTCATTGCAATTGGCTATAGTTATGACTTCACATGTGAAGAGGCTATGGATCACAGAAAGGCCACAATTTGGATGGGAGAGGATCATTGGTGGGGGGTTGTCAAGGTTGGGGGTGCATGGGAGGAAGTCCACCTGAACATACATAAAAGGCATACATAATTGACCAAATGCTCATGGGGCATGGTCACGTCATGAAGAATTACTCAATAAATGGGAGAACACTGAATTCCCATCTTGGAGAGCTCTGGCATATTTTTCAGAAGAGTAGCAACATCCCCCTGAGTGCAGGGGCATGGTCTGGCAAAGGAGGATGATCCATTGATGGGTCCTTGTTATTGATGACTAGCTTTATGAGTCATTGCTGTTGAAATTGAAATAGCCTAGTGTTAAGGGGTGCCTAAGAGTTGCCTCTGGAGAACCTCCTTGTTGCTCAAATGTGGCCTCTCTCTAAGCCAAACTCAGCATATGAATGCATTACCTTCCTCCCAGCATGGGACATGACTCCCAGGGATGAGCCTCCCTGGCAATGTGGGATTACTAACAAATGCCAATGGGCAGAATGAATAAAAGGGGGAAATGTTAAAGACAAATGAGTTCATGGGGCTAAGACACTTCAAAGAGTGTCGGGAGACCAACCCAGAGGTAACACTTATGCACACCCCAGTAGGACCTCCTAGGCTTCCAATATGGATATCACCCCAAATAGAGGGCCTTCTGAGGGCTTTGGAGATATCCAGGTCCTAGATCAGGGCAGATAGCCCCAGAATTTGGTGCCTCACCAGTGGGCCCTAATTTGCTACCCTTGCTCCTCAGAGTGACAGAGACTGACCAAAATATGTCTTCACCGCACATGGTCCATCGCTCTCTCCTATTCAAACCTATATTTGATGCCAGAGTTCTAGGTGTACTTCCAGAGATCACAGCCTATGTGCTATCCATGTGCCAACTGTGTCCAGAGGCTCTATGGACCTGCAATTCCTACTCTACAATTCAGTGGACTCACCCAGGACACCCAGTGGGGAGGTGATGATTGATAGACTCAGTCATCAAAAACTTCCCAACCAAAAAGACCCAAGGACCATACAGCTTCACAGGTGAATTCTACAAAACATTCTGGAAAGAGCTAACA
>PVKH010029599.1:0-12632 GCA_004027955.1 Chaetophractus vellerosus | reverse complement strand
TCCCATGCAGCACTGCCATAAGGAGGTGAATTATTAAGGGAAAGGAAAGGAACTAAGTATTTCAATATGGTAGAAATAAATAGGTATCAATATTAATAACAATAATAGTAAGGACAACTGCTAAAAGGCATTGACTCTTACTTTATGCCTGATAATATGATTAATATTTTTACATGCATGATACTTTTAACTTTTACAATATCTTAATGAAGTGAATATTACTATTAATCCCATTTTACAGATGAGGAAGTAGAAGTTTTGTGACAGTTTGAAGCTGGGTGGAGTCCAAAAATTCTTGCTCTTAAAGCTAATCCATTCCCCTTTATGTGAACCTAATGTAGATGGGACTTTTCATTAGATTCACTTAAGGGTACTTCCTTTTGATTAGATCACTTTAGTCAGGGGCCTTTGATTAGATTCTCGAACCCAGGTTGGGTCTTAATCATATTGCTTGAGTTTTTTTATACACAAAGGAGTAAAAAGTCCCAGACACAGAAAAAAGCAACAGAGACAGAGAGAAGCCTCCAGAAGATGAAATCAATGACCTGTGAGAGAGAAAAGCCATAGACAGAGGAGCACAGAAACTGATGTAATGAGGCCCAGAGGAGAGAGGACAGACAAGCAGACATTGCTATGTGCCTGATCCTCCACAGCCAAGCTCAGGGAGGAAGTGAGCCTGGAGGATAAGGTCAACCAGCAGACCTACTGTTATGCCTTGCCATGTGGCAGGAGTCCAGGGTCACCAGTAGCCAACCTCTGGGTAGAGAGCTACACCTGATGCTTTGATTTGGACATTTTTCCGAGCCTCGGAACTTTAAGCTTTTAAACTAATAAATTCCATTGTAAAAGCCAATCCATTTCTGATAAATTGCTCCTAGCAGCCTTTAGCAAACTAAAACAAGCTTAGAGACAACAAGAATCTTGCTCAGCATGAATCAGATTGTACATAGAAAGGCCAGGACTTTAATCCAGATCAGTTTGATAACAAAAACTGAATTAATAACTACAAATAAAACATGGTGACTGCATTTCAAAACCTTAAAGTTTCAATAAAAGAAGTGATAAACACATGGTAAAGTTCAGAACTAATTGTAAAGTTGGTATGGCATTCAAACACTTGATATCAGAAGAGAGGGAAGAATTGATTACATGGAGGGAATCTGAGACTATGAAGGATTTGAACAGAGGATCTGCTTAGCCTTAACCTTCACTTGCTTATTACTTTATTTAGGATACTTAACTGTGCATTAGTTTGTTTGTCTAAAATATGTGCATGAGTGATATATTCTATATAATGTTGTGGTAACAAATTAAATCAGATCAGATAATCTTAGAAAAATGGCTGATACATGGTGTGAGTTGTGTAAATGAAAGCTATTATTTGAGCAAGCTTACAAATGATGGACCAATTTGATAAATAAATATGGCACTAAGAAAATTCCGGGGGCCGGCTCGATAGCCCAGTGGATAGGGCGCTGGCATACCACATGGGAGGCCCTGGGTTCAATTCCCGGGGACCTCTCCTAGCGGGCAGACCACCTTGAGAATGGCAAGCCGCCATGGGTGGGCCGGAGCCGCCGTGGGCAGGGCAAGAAGCTGCCACCGACATGGCAAGAGCCGCCACGGGCAGGGCAGGTTGCCCGCAGATGGAGTGCAACCAGCCACCCGCGAACTGAAAGCCGGCCATGAACAGACGCAGAGACCGCCCACAAGCGGGGAAAGCCGCGCCTGCGCAGTGACCACTCTCGGCGCATTGCTGCAGCGGGGGGAAGGGGAGATATGTAATAAAATAAATAAATCTTTAAAAAAAAAGAATTCCGGAAGGGTATAACTGGAACTACATAATTGAGGTAAAGACTGATATATTAGGATATTGCTGCAATAACCTACAGTAGAATGAAAACAGAGTCATCAATGGAATTGAAATGAATCAAGTGGCAGAAGGAGTGGAAAGTCTGGAAGAGGTGCTGGGAATATTTGGTGAACTGATTGGATGTGAAGCATTGAGGAAAGGGAGGAGTCAAAGATGATTCAGGCTTTGTACCTGAGGGATGAGAGAACAATGAACTCCTTTAGAGTGCAATCATGTCTGCATAGTGGTGTTTGTAGGCAGATGATAAGCGGCATCGGAGGTAATGCATTCAGGAAGTGTCAATGTATCCAGAGATCATTCTTCAAACCACTTTGACTACTCTATCGTATACTTAAAAAGTTGTAACTAGGCAGACTTACCATGCCACAACCGTGGCTAGAAAGGGTAAATCAATGTCAGAAAAATTAGATGTGTTCGTAAATGGTGGTTTAACAGTGACCTATACAATGGCATACACTTTGAGACATTTTCCTTTCTGCTTTGCAGTGGTCAGATTCCTATGTAAGACATTCTGGGTACCATTGGAAACTAACTACCTGAAGTAGAATTCTACTTCCATCTAAGTTGGAGTAACAAGATGGGATTTGCTCTCCAAATTTTGTTCAACCAAAAACTGAACAAAATAAATAAAGCAAGGGATTTCAAAACACTGGCATTATACAACGTAGGATACGTATATCTGAGAAACACAAAACAGATGAGATGAGCCGTATGAGTTGAACCAGCTTAGAGCAGGGAGGGGGAACTAAGGCAGAGCATTGCAGATTTTTTGAGTTTAGGATATGGTTATTAGAGTATAAGCTCACAGGAGCTAATACAAAGAGGAGGGAGCTGCACACAGAAAGAAATCCAGACACCTATATGGAGTAACCTTCAAAAATTCAACTGAGTACTGACTACCAAGTATGTTGAGGAGACTATCCAAACTGGGAAAGAACCATTCAATTAATGAATGGGAGTAGTACCTGGCACTCACAGGGTGTCAAGAATTGTGTTAATTTCCACCAACCAGAATGGAACAACTCAAGATTCATTGGACATTGGGCAGAGTACACAGAAGGGAATTGGCTCAGTAGTAGGGAATAATTTGCCATAGGACGAGCACTGATCCAGTACCACCTGAAAAATCATAACATAAAGACCTAAAAGGATAAAACAATTTACACATTATTAAATAGTTCTAGAACTAAGCTCAAGAATATCTACAAGAATAGGATTTTTTAAAATGAAAACACCCAAAATGTAAAATTACAATACTTGGTATCCAACTAAAAATTGCAAATAAGCATGAAAATATACCCCTTAATGAAGAACTAAACAAATCAGAACTAGTACACATATTAGAATTAGGCGACAAGAAGTCATTAAACCAGTTTTATAACTTTATTTCTTATGTTCAAAAAGTTAGGAGAGATAAAAGATAAAAAATGACCAAAACTGAACCCCTGCAAGTGAAAACTATAATGTCTGAGAATGAAAATGGCCCAGATGAGATTGAAAGCAGAGTAATAAAATTATAGAAAATGAGACAAAGAAAAGAAAATAGCAAAAACAAATGATAACAGCATCAGTTGGCTGTGCAACAACATCAAACAGCCTAATACGCATGTAATTAGAGGCTCCAAAGGAGTGAGGAGATGAAGAATTTTTTGAAGAAATAACATCAAAACATTATAAACCCATAGCTGCAAAAAGCTCAACAAACTCCAAGCACAGGAAACAAAGAAAATTATACCAAGCCATATCATAATCAAATTTCTCAAAATCATTGATAAAAAGAAAATCTTTAAAGCAGCTAGGAACGAGAAAATAATTAAGCACAAAGGAATCACGTTAAGGATGACAGCATATTTCTTGTCAGAAACAATGAAAGTGAGAAGACAGAATTGGCCACATTTTTACAAAGTATTGAAAGGAAGAAAACAAAACAGTAAACCTAAAGTTATATATACACCAAAAATATATTCAAAATGATGGTGAAATATAGAGTTTTCCCATAAAAAAATCTGAAAGAATTCATCACCAGCAGCTTCACATCACAAGTAGTACTAAAGGGAGTCCTTTAGGCAGGAGTGAAGTGATAACAAAAAAAGACTAAAAACAGTATGCTAATAATGGCAACTCCATGGATACATTTATGAGATTTTTTAAATAAAATTTAATGGATATATGTCAGGTTAAACAAAAAATAATCATAACAAGCTACTGTGGCATTTATAACATGATATATGCTATTTTATAAAAGAAAATTGTATAAAACAACAAAACAAATATAAGATAAATAAAAGAATTTTATTGTAAGGCTCTTATACCATATATGAAGTGGTATAATTTCTTATGAATATGGACTGATAAGTTAAAGATGTATACTATAAAACCTAAAGCAACTGATAAAATAATAAACAATTACAGCTAATAAGTCAACAAAGGAAATAGAATGAAATTACTAAAAATATTCAATTAAGCAAAAAAACAGAAAAGGAAGAGAAATGGAACAAAGAACAGATGAGGCAAATAGAAAATAACAAAAGCAGTATAATTAACTTCCAACTATATCATAATACTTTCATATAAAATAGATAAAGAAAAAGAACATTCATCAGAATAAATAAGGCTATTTCTTAAAAAGAAAGGGGTCAATTCATCAAGAGGACATAACAATTCTAATCATTAAATGCACCTAACAACAGAGGTTCAAACAGAGCTTCAAAACGCATGAAGAAAAAACTGACAGAATAACTAAATGTGTAAACGCAAAACCCAATGGCACTATATACTACAATGTAACTCCAATCTTTAATTCCTTTAAGAGTTAGAATACAATTGAATTTTAAAAAGTCATATTTTTGAACACAAAAATTATAAAGAGGTCACGTATGACAAAAACAACATAAAGAGGGGAAATGTAGAGCTATGAGAGCTGCGAACATGTATGCTATTGAAATTAAGTTGGTATCTTTTAAAATTAGTACGTTATAAATGTAGATTTATACACAAACCCCAAGGTAACCACAGAGAAAGTATTTTAAAAATATAAAGAAAAGGAAGTGAGAAAGGGATCTGTCAGATATATCACCAAAAGTCAACTATATAGAAAAAGAGGCAGCAGTAAAGGAAAAGAGTTAAAAAAAGAAATTCAACATAGGAAGTCCTATGGAAGTAAGTACTGAAAGGAAGCAAGTTCTGCCTTTACATAATAACACTGAATATTAATAGATCATTCACCCCCAATCAAAAGAGGAAGATTGGCAGAATGGATAAAAAAGCACCATCCAAGCAGAGGTTGTTTATAAGACACTCATCTTAGACCCAAACATAAATGAAAGTGAAAGGATAATCCATGCAAATAGTAAACAAAAGAGAGCTGGGGTAGCTATACTAATATCAGACAAAATGGACATTAAGTTCAAAGCTATTACAAGAGACAAAGAAAGACATCATATATTAATAAAAGAGTGAATATACTGAGAAGAAATGGCAATCATAAAAATCATAAATATTTATGCACCTAACCACAGTGTTCCAAAATACATGAGGCAAACACTGGTAAATCTGAAGGTAAAAATAGACACCTCTACAATAATAGTTGAAGACTTCAATACAGCACTTCCATCAATAGGTAGGACACAGAGACAGAAGATCAATAAGGAGACAGAGAACTTGAATAATATGATAAATGAACTATATATAACAGATATAAACAGAACATTGCATGCCAAAACAGCAAGATATAAATTCTTCTCAAGTACACATGGATCGTACACCAGGATAGACCACATGTTGGATCAAAAAACAAGTCTAGGGGCCGGCTCGATAGCCCAGTGGATAGGGCGCCGGCATACCACATGGGAGACCCCGGGTTCGATTCCCGGGGACCTCTCCTAGCGGGCAGACCGCCTTGAGAATGGCAAGCCGCCATGGGTGGGCCGGAGCCGCCGTGGGCAGGGCAAGAAGCTGCCATGGACATGGCAAGAGCTGCCATGGGCAGGGTAGGTCACCCACGGATGGAGCGCAGCCAGCCACCCGCGAACTGAAAGCCAGCCGTGAATGGATGCAGAGACCGCCCACAAGCGGGGAAAGCCACGCCTGCGCAGTGACCACTCTCAGCGCGTCACCACAGCGGGGAGAAGGGGAGATATGTAATAAAATAAATAAATCTTTAAAAAAAAAAAAACAAGTCTAAATACGTTTTAAAAGTTTGAAATTATACAAAGTATCTTCTCTGACCACAATAGAATGAAGCTGAAAATCAGTAACAGGAACTGGAAAATCCATATATATATGTAAGTAAAATAACACACTCTTAAACAACCAATGTGCCAAAGAATAAATCACAAAGGAAATCAGTATCTTGAAACAAATGAAAATGAAAGGACAACATAATAAAACGTATGAAATGCAATGAAGACCATGCTCAGAGGGAAATTTATAGTCCTAAAATGCTTACAATAAAAAAGAAAAAAGAGCTAAAATCAAAGACATAACTGCATACCTGGAGGAACAAGAAAAAGAAAGCAAACTAAACCCACAGCAACTAGAAGGAAAGAAATAACAAAGATTAGAGCAGAAGTAAATGAAACAAGAGAATAAAATAACAATAGAGAGCATTAACAAAACCAGAAGTTGGTTCTTTGAAAGATCAATAAAATTGACAAAACTTTAGCTAGAACGACAAAGAAAAAAGGAAAAAAAAAACAAAAAACAGAAGAGAGAGGACACGAGTAAATAAAATAAGAAATGAGAGGAGGGACATTACTGCTGTCCCCACAGAAATAAACAGGATCATAAGAGGATGGCTTAAACAACTGTATGCCAATGACTTAGACAACATAGATGAAGTGGACAAATTCCTAGAAACACACGAACAACCTAAAATGTCTGTAGAAGAAATAGAATACCTCAATAGACCCATTACAAGTAAGGAGATTGAATTATTCATCAAAACTCTCCCAACAAAGAAAAGCCCAGGACTAGGTGGACTCACAAGTGATTTCTACCAATTGTTTCAGGAAGAATTAATACCAATCCTGCTCAAACTCTTCTAAAAAATGAAGAGGATAGAACACTACCAAACTCATCCCATGAAGCCAACATCACCCTAATACGAAAGCCAGATAAAGATACTACAAGGAAAGATACTCAACATCTTTGGGAAATCAAATAAAAAAATAGAATGAGATGCCATTTCATATCCACAAGCATGGCTTAGGTTTAAAAAGTAAAAGAAAATTACAAGTTTACAAGCTTGCAAGAGGAGGTAGAGAAATAGGAACACTCATTCATTGTTGGTGGGAAAATAAAATGGTGCAACTGCTGTTGAAGACAGTTTGGCAATTCCTCAGAAAGTTAATTATAGAATCACTACATGATCCAAGAATCCCATTTCTAGGTATATACCTAAAATAACTGAAAGCAGGGACTCGAACAGATATTTGCACACCGATGTTCATATCAGCATTGTTCACAATTGCCAAAAGACAGAGCAACCCAAGTGTCCATCAAACAATGAATGTATAAATAAAATGTGATATATACATTCAATGGAAAATGATTCAGCCATAAAAAGGAATGCAGTTCTGATACACATGAAACATGGAGGAATCTTTATTTTTTTTTAAGAGAGAAGAGTCATTTATTTGCCTTGAAGACATCATTTTGAGTGAAATAAGCCAGGCACAAAGGACAGATATTGTATGATCTTGCTGATATGAAATAATTAGAACAAGCAAACTCATTGAGTCAGAATTTGGAGCTTCCAGGTTACCAGAGGCTAGGTTGGGGGTAGGGAATGGGAAATTAATGCTTGAGTTTTGTGGAGTTTCTATTTTGTTTGGTGTTAAAGTGTTGGTAGTGGATGGTAGTGATGGAAGCAGAACATTGTGAATATAATTAACAACACTGAATTATATATGTCAATGTGGCTTAAAAGGGAAGTTTTAGGTTGTATATATGTTACTAGAATACAAATTTTTTTTTTTAAATGTAAGATTGTACGTAGTGAACCCTATTGTAAATGATGGGCTATTGTTAATTTTACGATTATAGTTTATATTAAAAGTATACTAATATTCTTTCATGAATTGTAAGAAATATACCACATTAATGCAAGCTGTTAAACATAGGGCTGTACATGGGAACTCTTTATTTTATGTATTTTATACATGTCTTTTTTGTAAACCTACAACTTCTCTTAGAAAAAAAGAACAAAACGATGAATTCAAATTCAAATTCAAATTAAAAAAAAAAACACCTTAGCTAAAATGTAGTGGATCTGAAAGTAGAAAAGGAGAAATAGAGAAATCCACAATAATCATAGAGAATTCAAAACTCTTCCCTTGGTAATAAATAATACATGAAGAGAGAAAATCAGTAAGGATACGTATGACCTGAACACTGGTATCAACCAACATGAAATATTTGGCACTTACAGAACACCCACAAAACAAGAGCAGAATATGCTTTCTTGTCAATTACACACATAACATTCAGTAAGATAGACCAATATATTGATCATAAAACAAACATTAACAAAATTAAAATGATAGAAATAATAAAATTATGTTTTCTAACCATAATGGAATTTCAATAGAAATTAATAAAAGTCAAATATCTGGAAAAATCCTAAATATTTGGAAGTTAAAAAACTATTTTAAATAATGGGCAAAAGAAGGTGTCTTATAGGAAATAAAATATTTTTTAACCTAAGTAAAAATGAAAACACAATATAGTAGAATATGTGGGATGGAGTTAATACAGGCTTAGAAGGAAATTTTACAGCATTAAATACATAACATTTATTCAAACTTGATTGATATAATTTTAAAAAAAGAAAAAAATATTTTAAATCACCATCCTAAACTTTCAGCATTAAAAAACTGGGGAAAGTACAACAAATAAAATCAGGAACAGGTGGAAGGACGGGATAATAATGATTAGTGCATAAATCAAATACACTGAAAACAGGTACACAATGGGAAAAAAAAATGAAATGAAGAGCTTATTTGTTGAAAGAACAAAAAGGGGATAAAGTCTAGCTATGGTAAATAGTTTCATAGTTAAAGCTTTCCAAAAAAGAAAACTTCCCACCAAGACTGTTTCACTGGTAAATTCTATAAAATAGTAAGGTAGATATGATATACTCCTGCATGATATCTTCCAGGAAAATAGAATGATAACAGCACTACTCCAACACACACACAAAAACAAAAGCATTCATGAAAAAAATCTACAGAACTCACAAAACTAATAAAAATATTAGAAATTCCAATTCCACAATATATATAAAGAGTAATATACCAAGTATCAGTAGTTATCATTCAAGAATGCAAATCTGGTTGATTTTTGAAAGTGGAACAAAGGGAAGTCAATGGAGAAACATAGGCTTTTCAACAATGGTCACATGATCAATCACATAGATAAAAACAAACCTAGACACATATTATATGCCATATGGAAAATTAACTCATAATGGGTCAGCAGCCAGAATATAAATCAATGAGAAAATTGAGTAAAGATTGTGAAAATGGAGAATAAGGATCTCTTTGGACCTGTCTCTCCACAAAAACACTACAATGACTGTCAGAATCAAATTTGTTGGCTCTCTGGACATATTATTCAGTTTTCTCTAGGGAAACAGAACCAACAGGATGGATATATATACATGCATGTATAATGTAAATATTAATAGATTTTTAAAATTAGGAATTGGCTCATGTGACTGTGGGGATAACAAGTCAAAATTCCCCAGAGCAGGCTATAAACTAGGAACTCTAAGGGCATTTTTTAATAATTTCCCCAGAAGAAGCTGGCTGGCTGAAGTAGAGATTGAAATTCTTCCTTCTGACTGCTGAAATCAACACCTCCTTTTCAGGCCTTCAACTGATTGGATGAGACTTCTCTCATTGTTGAAGGCAATCTCCTCAGTTGATTGCATCTATGCAGCCATAGTAGATGCAATCAACTTACTGATTATTTAAATCCACAGTAATAATCAGACCAGTGCTTGCTTGACCAAGCAAATGTACGGCATAACCTGGCCAAGTTGACATATGAACTTAACAATAACAGTCCACCTTTTATCAACTTTGCCCCATACACATCTCCTAAAACACATTTAATATATAAATTAAAATAATAATGGTCATAAAAATGATAGAACTGCAAGGTTATATACAAAAATCCTTAATTACAGTAATAGTTTTTAATAATTCTCTCAATAACTAATGGACAAGTAGAAATAAAGCCGGTGTGGGTACTGCAGATTAGAACCCTATCAACCAACCTGATGTAATTGACATTTATAGAACATAAGTCCCAAAAATATCATATAGCATATTTCTTTTTTTTTTTTAAAGATTTATTTATTTTATTACATATCTCCCCTTCCCCCCGCTGTGGTGACACGCCAAGAGTGGTCATTGCGCAGGCGTGGCTTTCCCCGCTTGTGGGCGGTCTCTGCGTCCATTCACAGCCGGCGCTTGATTCAGTTCGCGGGTGGCTGGCTGCCCTCCATCCGCGGGCGACCTGCCCTGCCCCTGGCGGCTCTTGCCATGTCCGTGGCAGCTTCTTGCCCTGCCCACGGCGGCTCCGGCCCGCCCATGGCAGCTTGCCATTCTCAAGGCAGTCTGCCCGCTAGGAGAGGTCCCCGGGAATTGAACCCGGGGCCTCCCATGTGGTATGCCGGCACCCTATCCACTGGGCTATTGAGCCGGCCCCTAGCATATTTCTTTATTAATGCACATTGAACATTTACCAAGATAGACCATATTCTGGACCATAAAATAAGTGTCAATAAGTGTAAAATAATTGATATCATTAAAAGCATGATATCTGATACATATAGCTCACAGATCTCTGAAAAATACCTGAATACTTGAAACTAAATAATACAAGGCTAGAAAACCAATGGATCAAAGAAGAAATAAAAAGAGTAATAGGAAAGTGGTTTGAAGTAAATACAGATAAATTCATATCCCAGAATTTATAGGATTTGTTAAGGCAGGACTTAGAACACTAAGCACCCATCAGAAAAGAAGAATGGTCTCAAATTAATGACTTCAGCTCTATCTTAAGAAATTAGAAAAGAAGATCAAATTAAACCAAAGTAAGGAGCAGAAAAGAAATAGAGATCAAAGCAGAAATCAATGAAATTAAAAGCAGAAACAGAAAAACCAAAAACATCTGTTAAATCACAAGTGTCTTCTTTTAGGAGATCAGTAAAATTTGTTAACTGATAAAATAAAGATAGATAAAACAATTTACCAAAATAAGAAGTTAGGAGACATCATTTATGTGAATACATAAAAGATAAGGAAAATTATGAACAACTTTATGCCAATGAATTTGACAAATTAGATGATATGGACAATTTACTTGAAGGATGCACCATACTAAAGCTCACTCACAAAGTGTATAATCTGAAAAGCCCTACATCTATTAAGAAATTGAATTTATAGTCAAAATTCTTCCTGCAAAGAGAACTACAGGCCCATATATCTTCACTGGGAATTCTACTAAAGATTTAAGAAAGACATTACACCAAGTCTACAAAAACTCTTTAAAAAAATGGGAAAGGAGTAAACACTACCTGAAATATTCTCTGACACCTGCATTTCTCTGATACCAAAAGGAGACAAAATCATTAAAAGAAAAGAATACTATGGACTCTGAACAAAATCTTGGCAAACCAATTTCCACAACAGGTAATATGGAACTGGATGTTAAACCATGGCAAATGGGTTTAGTTCAGGAATCCATGGCTGGTCTGACATTTGAAAATCAAACACTGTGATTCCCCATATCAACATTCTAAAAAAGAAAATTAAGTAATCATTTAAAAAGACTGAGAAAAATCATTTGACAGAATCCACCATCCATTCCTGTAGAAACTCTCAAATTAAAGAGTACCACCTCAATCTGATAAAAGTCACCTTCAAAAACCTTCTATTAATATTATTCTTAATGGAGGAAATGTGAATGCTTTCCACATAAAATGAGGAACAAGATATGTGTCTGCCCTTATCACTTCTCTTCAAAATATTACTAGAAATTCTACCATTATAATAAGGAAAAAAGGAATCCAGAAAAAAAGGATTCCTTTTTTTTTCTCAAAAAACATATGTAGAAAATTCAGTGCATTCTACAAAAGAGCTACTAGACTAAACGAGTGAGTTTAGCAATGTTGCAAAATACAAGAGCAATATAAAAAAATGCAGGTGTGGTTCTACAGTATAGCAATAAACAATCAGAAGCTTAAATTTTAAAAATAACCTTTAAAATAGCACTAAAAATACAAAATACTTAGAGATAAAACTGACAAAATTTGTACATCAAAATCTGTAAAACTTTGGTGAGAGAAATTAAAGAAGCCATATGTTCTAGTCAGGGTTCTCTCGGGAAACAGAATCAACACGAGATCTCTGTTAAAAATATAAGATTTTATAAGAGTCTCTCACGTGACCGTGGGGATACACAAGTCCAAGTTCCACTGGCAGGCTGCAAGCCAGGGGCTCCGATGAAAGACTGATGAAGGGTCCTCGATGAGTTCCTGGGAGAAGTTCACTGTCAAGCGACGAGCTGGGAAATTCTCTCC
This sequence comes from Chaetophractus vellerosus, assembly GCA_004027955.1. Taxonomy (NCBI): domain Eukaryota; kingdom Metazoa; phylum Chordata; class Mammalia; order Cingulata; family Chlamyphoridae; genus Chaetophractus; species Chaetophractus vellerosus. The sequence continues at coordinate 168 of PVKH010029599.1, read as the reverse complement.
GAATGTTGAAATCAGTTCCCTTTTATAAGCAGTCAACTGAATGGATAACAGCGTCATCCATTCTTCATCCAATCTTGCTGATTGATGCAGATGCAATTAGCCCCAGGCTTGCTGGACCCAACAGCTGGGCACAATTACCTGGCCGAGTTGACACATTAGCCTAGCCAT
>PVKH010029598.1:0-12633 GCA_004027955.1 Chaetophractus vellerosus | reverse complement strand
CTTCCCCATAGCCTGCGAGTCCCTGGGGTGTAGGGACCAGGCCCTAGTCACAGGCATCCGCTCTGTGTCTCCACTATCAGCTGCAGTCACGAGTGCCAACACCACGCCAAGGACCACCTCGTGAGGCTCACTCACCGAAGCCTCACACAGCCCTGTGAGGGAGGGACTCTCGCCATCTTCACTCTCCAGCCGGGGAGAAGAGGCTCAGAGAAGTGAAGGGATTTGCCAGATTCAACAGAGGGGTCCCCGGCACCTGCAACAGGGCCTGGCACAAGGTGGATTCGATTAACAAATGGCTTCACTTCTCACCACGCTGCTGTCCACAGCTCAGTTAAGGGCACAGACGTCTTGCTTTCTCTCTTCCAGTTCTGCCTCGGTTATATCAGCCTCTCTCCCTCTCCCTCCTCCTGTCCAGCCTGCAAGCCAAAAACGATCCTCTGTGACAGGAGAGAGAGATGCTATTGGTGAGCCTGTGTTTAATGGGGGGGGGGCTTCAAAACCGCAATGAGATACCACTTCACACCCTCTAGGATGGCTGACAGCCCCAAGGGCCGGCAAAGATGTGGAAGGGGGAACCCTCATGCACTGCTGGTGGGGATGGAAAATGGTGCAGCGACTTTGGAAAACATTCTGGCAGTTCCTTAAAAAGTTAAACTTAGAGTCACCACATGATCCAACAATTCCACTCCTAAGTATACACCCAAGAGAAATGAAAACCTATGTCCACTTAATACAAGCGTTAACAGCAGCATTGCTCACAGCGGCTAAAAGGTGGAAACAACCTAAATGTCCATCAACTGATGAATGATAAGCAAAATGTAGCATGTCCATACAATGGAATATTATTCAGCCAATGAAGAGGAATGAAGTGCTGCTATATGCTATGATGTGCATGAATTTTGAAAACATTACACGAAGTGAAAGAAGCCAGACAAAAAGACCATACATAATATGAGCCCATTCACATGAAAGCCCAGAGCAGGGAAATCTGTAGAGACAGAAAGTATAGCGTGATTGTTTAGGACTGGGAGGGGGGAAGGAGGTAGGGGGTAAAAGCTAAAGAACAGAGTTTCTTTTTTTTTTTTAAAGATTTATTTTATTTATTATCCCGCCAGTTGTTGGCACTCACTGTCTGCTCTCTGTGTCCATTCGCTGTGTGCTCTCTGTGTCTGTTCATTTTCTCTGTAGGAGTCACCGGGATCAGAACCCAGGACCTCCCATGTGGGAGAGAACTGCTCAATCACCTGAGCCACCTCAGTTCCCTGCTTTGCTGTGTCTCTCATTGTGTTTCCTCTTTGGGTCTCCTTGTTGCGTCAGCCCGTCATGCCAGCTCACTGTCTTACTCGTCTTCTCTAGGAGGCACCAGAACCATGTGGTAGGGACCTCCTCCATGTGGTAGGCGGGCACCCAACCACTTGTGCCACATCTGCTTCCCTGGAGTTTCTTTTCGAGGTGTTTTAAAAGTGACTATGGCGATGGTTGCACAACTCCGTGAATATACTAAAAGCCATCGTATGCTACACACAATCATATGAATCATGTGGTGTGAGCTATATCTCAGTGAGGCTGCTTAGAAAGGGGTGTTATTCATTCTTAGGTGAAAGTAAACACTGAACAGAAGCAGCCCGCATGGGTTCCAGGTGTTCCCCTCAGAATCACCACAAGACCTCCACCTGCCTCCCCTTCCGCCTCTCTAGTCAAGCCTCCTTACTTTCACGCAGTCAACAGAATTGATGACCAACCAACCATTTCTTATTCAGTCGTGTTGCTGTCCCACCCCGGTTAATCAGTATTTATGACAGGGGCGTTTGTGACAAGGCTGCTCAGGAATATGGCCTTCTCTTGGACCTTGATTTGATGGTACGTGAGCCGCGAGTTCCAGAACCTGGACAGAAATGCATGGTTCCCAGCTCCTCGAGAAGCTGCAGACAGTCCCCGTTTATTCTGTTTGTCTCAAGGCACTCTCCACAACAGGCACATAGTAGGTGAGCAATGCTTAGCGCTGACTAAGAACAGATTGAGACACCAAGAAAAAAAGATAAAGGCAAAAATGAGTTTTTAACTTAATTAGAATCCTACCAGTATTTCCTTCTCAGGCACTTACATGTCCCCGAACCTACATCAGTTGGGGGTCCCCTTTCTAACCCTGGGTCCCAGTTCACGCCAAGAAACTTAGAGCCAAAACCACATAGGACACAGGGACAAGTCCTCTCTAAACACAGCCCTCCCAGTCTCAGACGACCAGAAGCTAACACGGTCCCAAGAGAAAGCAGGGTAGGTGCAAAATCAGCATCTGGGAGGCCTGGGTTCAAGTGTGAAACAGAGAGAGACTCTGCCCCTCCATCCCCTAACACCCAAGAACCCTAGATCTAGGCACAACCACCCCTGCTCACAGCACCCTGGGAAGCAGCGCACAGCGCGCTCCCGTTTTACAAATGAGGCAACAGGCTCCGAGAGGCAAAGTGACCTGGGGCAGTCACAGCGACTCTCCAGGAGCAGACTGGCAGTCACCCCTGCCAGAACCCGCGGTCCCCGGGCTCCCTCCAGTGGGACCAGCGGCAGAGGTCCGTGTGTCTGTGGCAGTGCAGAGCACAGCTCCATCCTCCCACGCCTGAAGCGGCGTGTCTGAACGACCGGGTGGGCCTGCGTTTGGGCCTGGGTCTGTGCGATCGAGATACCAACAGCACGGCAAGGCACACAGAAGCCAGGCAGCCCTGGCCGAAGCCCCAGCTCCTGCTCCTACCAGCTGTGTGGCTGCGGCAGGCTACTTAACCACTCTGAGCCTTGGCTTCTTCCATTTTAAAATGGGAAGAACGACAGGGCCCACCTCACAGAACAGCTGTGAGGATCGAATGAGGAAGTACAGCGAGTGCTCGGGAACCAGCAGCTATTTTTGCTGCTCCTGTAAATGGGTCCGGGGCATCGGCCGAGTTTGTGCCTTTTTTGTGACTGTGTTTTTCTGCAAGTAGATGTGTGTGTGTGTGTGTCCCTGAGTGACAGGCATGTGTAGTCATGCCTGAATGCATGTGCTTGTGTGTGTCTGAGTGTGGATATGGGACAAGCCAGGACCCACGGCTCATTTCACTTGGACCAGATGCACGCTCCCAGCTTGTGGCTGCCTCCTGGGCGCCACCTAGTGGCACTGGATTTAAGCAGCTCAGACACCTACTGGCCCCAGAGTTCCTGGAGCATCTCCAAGGCACGTGACAAGTCACAGATTGTACAGAATCTCCAGGCTTGTCCAGTCCTTGAAGGTCCTCCAGGGGAGCCTGGCCTTCAATCTAGAGCCACACAGTCCAAGAGGACTTTCTGTGATGATGGAAATATTCTATATCTGCACTGTCCAATATGGTAGCCACTAGCCACGTGTGGTTAATGCAACTGAGGAACCGAAATTTTAATTGCATTTAATTTTAATTTATTTAAATTTAAGTTGCCACACGTGGCTAGTGGCTGCTGTATTGGACAGTGCAGGACTAGAGGATTGTTTGAACTCTGGGATCCATTCATGTCTCCAGCCGGATGGCACGCCCTGGCTGATTTGAACTGGGTTCTGGCCACTTCCACAAAGAGTCCTGATCACTCAGATAGCGACCGACTGATCCCCCTGGATCCTCTTCTAGGGCATGTGAACACAAAACACACTCAGAGAGGGCAGTAGGAAGCAATGCACACTTGCAGTGGAGGGACAATGGGCACCAGGCCATTGGAATGGCTATGAGGTCCCAGGCAGGGCTACACACTATACACCCCAATCCTGGAAGAGCTGGGGCCCAATGTGACTGAAGAGCTGCTTGGGACATGTCTGTGCTTCTTACTATAGAACAGTCATGGGTTTGGAGACAGACAGGCCTGGCTCCACTCCAAGGTTACCAGCTGTATGGCCTTAACAAGGGACAACCTCTGGGGGCCTCATTTTTCTCGTCTGTAAAACAGGAATCGGAGCACGTCATGTCTCACAAAGACGGGTTGGGGAATCACGATAATGCACAGAAAAGCATTTCACACCATGCAGTTGTACGGAGTAAGCTCTTAATGTCTGCAAAAATCATCATTCCTCATATAGCTTTATACAAAACTATCATGTGAGTGTCTGAAAAAAACCTGATTACTAGAACAATTACCACAGCCACCCAGGTGCCACACTGGGGCATATTCCTCAGCTCCCCCTTCCTCCTAACCCAAGTCCAGCTGGCCTCCAGGTTTTGTAGACCCTATCCTACAGTGCACTTGAGGTCACTTTCAGCTCTCTTAAGCAGCTGCTGGCCCATGTCCATCCATTTCTAGGGTCCCCTTGGGTCCACCCTAGCAGCCACAGTGACCTCCTGTAAAGGGCTGATCAAGTCCCTTCGTACCCTGCTCAGAACCTCCAATTATCTCCCTATCGCTCAACCAGTTAAATACACACTCCTTAGCTTTGGCACAGCCACAATCCAAAACCCACTCTTTGGGCCTAATTCCCCACTCTTCCGGGACCCCAGCCTACCCCATGTTACCTGAGCACACCTCGTTCTTTATCACCATTGAACCTGTACAAGATTCAACAGCTAGATCAGTGGACCCAAACAGAAACCCAGATTAACCTTAGGATACATAAGAATTTGGTAGGGAACATTTAAAAAAAAAAAAACTTTTTAAAGTCTAGTGCTGGAACAAATGACAGGTTATTTGGGAAAAAATAAAATTATAATTTCATCTCTCATCTTATTCCAAACTAAATTCTAAAGGGACCAAAGAGTAAAATGTAATATATATATATATTTATAAGTATTAAGAAAACAAAGAATACAGGGGCAACCACTAACTTTCTGAATGGAGGACATTCTGAGCATGAAAGTAATAAAAGAAGTCACAAAGGAAAAGATTGACAGGCTTTACCATGTAAAAATGGAAAACTTTTGCACTTAAAAAACAACAGAGCCAAATTTAAAGACAAATGGCAAACTGAGAATGATCATTTGGAAATAAAATTATGAGTGACAACAGGATAACAGCCTTAATAAGAAAAGAACTCTACTGAATCAATAAGAAAAAGAATACCCCAAAAGAAAAATGGGCATGAATCATTAAGAAATCTTTTCTCAAAAATTAAAAATTAAAAAAAACACGTGAAAACATTTTCCCTTTAGTGGTAGCTAAAGGAAATAATCAGCGATACACACAAGGATTTATATTCGAGGATGTTTTCGTAGCATTTATTAATAGTTAAAAATCAGAAACACCCTTCTTGTCTAAAAATAAAACAATGGTTAAATAAATTATGGAACATCAGAATGATAGGATGGTGTGCAGTTTTTTTTTTCTTTTTTAGGAGGTACCGGGGTTTGAACCCAGGACCTCATATGTGCAAAGCAGGCACTCAACCACTGAGCTACACCCGCCCCACTTTTTTTTTTTTAATGATGTGCAGCATTTTAAATCATGTGTTTAAAGAACATTTAATGATATTGAAAAAGTCATTATATAATAAGCTGTAAAAGAAAACCAAAAACATAAAAGACTGTAAAGAAAGACATCAAAACAATAACAATAGTTATCTCTGGGTGGTAGGACAGGGGTTATTTTTATTTTTTCATCTCTGTACTTGTATGTACTTTCTAAATCTTCTACAGTGAGCATGAACTATTTTTATAATCAGGGAAAAAATGCTATTTTTAAAAGGAGAAAAAAGACTGCACCAATATGAAGAAATGCTTGTGGTACAAGGGAGGCAAAAGGAGAACACAACTGTCTCCAGCCGGGCTTAAGGAGAGGATCCTGAAGGAGGCACTGACATTTCACTCTGCTGGACCACGAGGGTTTTCATTCGTTTATTCAGGGTTACATTAATGTTTGCATAATAAAGAATAAAAGCAAATGTGTCAATCAAATCAATGTACAAATTAAATATCAGTGAGGATGTAGGGAATAAGACTCACACACACCTGGGTGGAGCATAAATTGGCAAAACTACCCTTTTTTTTTTTTTAGGTGTGAAAGTGAATTTTTATTTAGAATGAAAAAATAAATCACAACAAATTACTGGAACCTTGGAGATTCGGGTTCTTCTAAAATCTACTTGGGCAATTTATCAGAAAGGCATAAATATAAATAGTTCTTTGTTGTTTTTAACCTTTGATAACATAAGTGTGGTGAATTGAAGCTATATACCCCAGAAAAACAGGTTGTTAAACCTGATCCATCCATGTGGGTGTGAACCCTTATAAATAGGACTTTTTTTTTTGAGGTACTGGGGCCCGGGGATTGAACCTGGGAAGTGCTAGGAAGCCGGCACTCAACCACTGCGCCACACTGGCTGCCATCAGTTGGTTTTTTCGTTTATTTTGCTTGTTGTTTGTTTTTGTTTGGGCAGGCGGCACTAGAAAGCAAGCCCGGGACCTCCCATGTGGGAGGTGGGAGCTCAACTGCTTGAGCCACATCCACTCCCAAGTAGGACTTTTGATGAGGTGACTTCAGTTAAGGAGTTGCCCAGCTGAATGAGGAGGGTCTTAATCCTACTACTGAAGTCCTTTAAAAGCAGAAGGAAATTCAGACACAGAGAGAAAGGCAGAGGGACTAGACAGAACTGAAAGTCAATGAAACCCGGAAGAGAAAGGAGGAACCAGGAGAGGCCACCATGAGCACTGCCATGTGACAGAAAAGTCAAGGACCAAGGATCGCCTGCAGCCAGCCCCAGAATGCCACAGTCTTCTGGGAGAAAGCATCACCTTGATGATACCTTGATTCTGAACTTCTCCTAGCCTCAAAACCTGAGCCAATAAATTCCCTTTGTTTAAGCCCACCCAGTGCAGGGTATTTGCTTTAGGATCCAGGAAACTGAAACAATATGTAACAAAAAAAGTTGCCACTTTAACCATTTTTAAATGTACAATTCAGTGGCCTTAATTATGTTTATATTATGCTAATATCATCAATATCCACTATCAAAACTTTTTCATCATTCCAAACAGAAACTCTGTACCCATTAAGCACTAACTCCTCATTTCCCCACCACAGCTCCCTGGGAACCTCTAACCTACTTTCTGTCGATATGAATTTTCTTATTCTAAGTATTTCATTTAAGTGGAATCATACCAAGTCAGTCCTTTTATGACTGACTTATTTCACTCAACATAATGTCTTCAAGGTCCATCCATGTTGTAGCATGCATCAGAATCCCGTTGTTTTTATTGCTACGGCAACACCCTCTTGAGGACAATCTGGTAATATCTAGTAGAGCTACAACCCAACAGCCCCACCTCCAGGTCCCTCCCCTTGTGACCTCTTGCACAAAAGCACAGAGGGTCACGTGAGGGGACAGTCACCGCAGCGTGGTTTACAATATCTGAAAATGAAAACAACCTAAGTTTCCATCAATCAGATATACAATAGGAGATTCAAAAGTGGTGCTATGCTTCTAGACATAAATCCTCCATGGCAGTAGTAAGGAATGAACCAGATCTGTCTATGACAACATGGGTAGATCCCAAAAACCATGTGGAGGGTGCAAATGTAAACCAAAATCTAGTGCACACCATATTCCCACCCTGGTCCAAACTCTTGACATAGAGAGGCTTACTTGTCCCAAAACAAGCCCTCCAAGTAGGTCTTAGGTTTTACTGTTGTGCCCATTTTACAGATGAGGAAACCGAGGCACACAAAGATTAACTTGCCCGAGGTCGCACAGCTGGTAAGTGGCAGAGCCAAGATCTGAAACCGGCAGTGTGGTACATGAACGTAAATTTTAAATGCACACAAAAAACTATGCATTGTTTCTAGGTACCGATCTATAGATGCAAAAGTATTAAAAACACGGGACGTAAAGGAAATGCACCGCATTCCCCATAGCGGGCACCTCTACTAGACAGAGGAGACCAGGGGATGGGGACGAGGTGGAGGGACTTAACTTGTGAGGTTTTGTTTCTTTCACTTAAAAATGTGACAAAGGTTAACAGCTGTCAATTCTGGGTCACGAGTACACAGAGGTCTGCCGTGTCCTCAGCGTGGATGAGGGCGTGGAAACAAGGCCCCTCGCAGCAGGCGGGATGCCCCTCGCAGCAGGCGGGGCCCTTTTGTTTCCATCTCCTCCCGCCTCCTCCGGTGGTTGCTATGGAAACCAGGGCACCTCAGGCTCCCAGAGCTCAGCCCAGGTGCTGCCAACTCCAGGAATAATGTCAGAGTGTGAATGAAACAAAGCCCGGGTCGCCCGTGCCTTGCACGCACGTCTGCCCGCCCGACCACGTTTGTCAAGCATCTGCGTGTTTGCGCAGGTGCCTGCGGAGAGTCCACCCTGCGTCCACATCTGCCCTCGCAGGCAGGCCTGGCCCGGGGTGCGCGGTGGGTGTGAGCGGGTATGTCTGCGTGCATGTGGGCATGTCACGTGACCAGACGTGTGCGTCCACACAGCTCAGGGCTGTGACTGACGGTATCAGAGATGCTAAGGCAGGTAACACTTCTCGGGCGCTAGCTGTGTCCCGGGCACCGTGCTCCAGATTTCACCTGGAGTCTCTCATTTAAACTTGACAACAATAGTACCTACGTGTAGCTTCTATTATTATTCCCGAAAAAGAAACTGAGGCACAGAGAGGGTGTGTGACTTGCCCAGGGCTGGCTGGCTGCATGAATCTAACCATTGGATCTGGATTGTGGGGGAGCGGGCCTTCAATAACACTGCTCCCCATACAGCTGCAAGCCCCAGCTGCCCTGTAAATACCACCTCTGGCGCTTGATAACACGCAGGTTTCCTGGGCCCCACCCAGGCCTGATGAAGCAAAGTCACCAGCGGTGGGGCCCGGAAGCTGCATTGTAGCACTGCCCCCCAGGTGAGCCTGCGCTGCAGCCAGGACGGACAACCACTGCTCCAACCCGGGTTCGGTGGGCTGACAGGGTCGGACGGAGGTGACAGGGTGACAGGGGCTGTCCTTTCAGTCCTGTTCCTGGCCCCAGGCAGGCCTGGGAAGGGCCGTAGGCCAAAGCGCCTCCATTCCAGAAGGCGCCCGCAAGCAGCACGGTAACCAAGAAAGGGGCGAGGGCTCACACCCCAGGGCAGGGCTCCAAAAGTCAGTTATGACTTATGTGGCTTTGTGGCCTGCCAGGCACGGATTTCCGCCCACCCCACCCTCTCACAATGAGTTGGGTGTTGGGGTGGGGGGAGGATTGCCACAACCTGCTGTTCCCAGCCCAGCCGGAGGCAGGGAGGGTCAGCGACCTCACCTGGGCAACAAACAGTGCTGGAGCTCAGCACAGGCTATGCAAAGGAGGGCCTCCCATGGAGTCAGGGGAGAAGGACAGACAGGAACCACTAGACCACAGGGCAGGGGGAGCCAAATGTGACCCCTGAGGTTCTAGCTGCTCCAGGAACACAGGGGAAGGAGCAAAGCTTCATTCCGGTCATGGAGGAGGGAGCATCTAAGCTGGTCCTGAAGGATGTCAACGGGTGATGCCGATGGGGTTGATAAGTAAATGCATTTCACACAGGGGGACCAACATAAAGTAAACGGTAGGTAACAACAAGTAACATCATCTGGCTGCAGTGAAAGGTCAAGGAGAGGCATGGTTGGAAGAAGAAAAAAAAAAACTGGGAAGCAGATGTGGCTCAAGCGATTGGGCTCCCGCCTACCACATGGGAGGTCCCTGGTTCGGTTTCCAGTGCCTCCTAAAGTAAACAGCGAACTGGCGCAACAGGCAGGTGTGGTACGCTAACACAACAAGATGATGCAACAAGAGCCACAAGGAGAAGAGCATAATGAGAGACACAACAAAGCAGGGGACAGCAGTGGCTCAAGTGAATAGGCGCCTCCCTCTCACATCAGAGGTTCCAAGTTCAGTTCCTGGTAACTCCTAAAGAAACAAGGAAGATGAACAGACACAGCAGGTGCAAACAATGAGGGGGTGGGGAAAAATAAATCTTGAAAAAAAAAAAAACTAGAAATATGCTGTGGCTCAGAGAAGTCAAGTAACTTGCCCAAGGTCACTCAGCTAGTAAGTGGTAGAGTCAGAACTTAAACACAGGCTGCCTGACTGTGAAGCCTATGAATTAACCACTAAGATGGGGTCCACCAATTGGTATCCTTTTCTTCTCTGCATATGTTAGAATGCTGTGAAGGTGAACCTAGCTAGGCCTAGAGCAGTGGTTCTCAACGAGGTGGGGACAGGGGCATATTTTTAGGCCATCCCCTCCCCGCCCAGAGGGAAAAATTCAGCAACGTCTGGAGACATTTTTGATTGCCCCAGCTCAGGGGTAGGTTGCTGGCACCTAGTGAGTGGAGGCCAGGGATGCTGCTGAAAATCCTACAACACACAGGACAGCCCCCACAACAGAATTATCCAGCCCAAAATGGCAATAGAAACCCTGGCCTAGTCACACCCACGTGGATGGAGCCCATTTAAACATCCAGCCAGACATGACCCATTGACCAAAATGCCATTCGTTTATCCCCTGGGACCGTAGTCCTCAAATTGTACTGCACATTGGAATCACCTAAGGGAGTTTAGAAAGCACTGGTGCCTGATTCCTAGCCCTGGAATTCTAATTTCATTGGAATTGGATACAAGCCAGGCGTCAGGATTTTTTGAAGCCCCCCTGGTGATTCCAATGTGCAGAAAAGTTAGGGAACCAGTGCCTTGTGGGGGGAGTGGGTAGGAATCAAACCATGGAGCCAAATAAAAGTCACTGGGGAATAAACACAACAGACTGCCCTGCCAGCCCCCACCCAGCTCTGGGAACAAGCACTAACAACGGCTCCATCGGCCCATCAAGGACAGCAGAGCAGGAGCCAGCTCTGGGGATGATGAATTACAGCTGGCAGAGGCTGCAGGAGGAGGTCAATTAGAGAGCCTTTGTCACCGTCTGGGCAGGAGATAATGGGCCGGGAAGGAAGAAAGAGAAGCAGGGAGGAGGGCAGGAGAGGACCAAAGCCAGTGACTCAGAGGCTTCTCAAGCTGGGTGGCCAGGAAAGATCTGGACTGGGGAGAGAGAAAAGGTTAATAGCAAGTGAGCCCAGTCTGGGGACAGGGCCAGTCTGTCACTGGAGGAGGTGGGGGTGGCGGCCAGTGAGAGCACCAGGATGACTTGGGAAGAGGGACTGGGGAGCCAGTCCCGGGGAGCCAGTTGCTGAGACTGGAGTGGGATGACCCGCCCAGGCCAGGGGTGGCTCTGTGGAGACCCCCCCCAGACCCCACCCCCAGTGGTTGCATATAGCCCTGCAGGGTCCCTGCAGGCGTCCAGGTCAATCTACAGAAAGAAGAGATGAGGTCTAAGTCGGAAAGTGGTGACGACGGAGCAGCTGGGGAGGAACCAGGCGCTGGCACGTCCCAGACCCAAGCTGGCCTCTCCATGTCCTGATCCTCCCCGCCACCTTCGTGCTGTGCTGTCTCAACTTAGAAACAGCCCCTTTCGGGTTCCCAGTTTACTCATCGAAAAAAATAAGGAGGGTGAAACCCATGGCCTCTAGAAATCCATCCCTTTTGTCCACAGGGCTCCCATGGGCTGCCTGGGTCAGCCCCTCTGCCCAGGCTTTGAGATGGAGCCTGGAAAACCTGAGCCCTTCCAACAAAGATCCCTAAATACAGACAAAGGGGCAAGAGATGACCAGCAGGTGAGGGTGAAGACTCAGGGCACAAGAGCCACCAGCCAATGTCTGCAGGACTTTCAGGAAAGAGAGCTTAGCCTTGTTTAGGGGAGAGGGGCAGGGATAGGGCTGGACCAAGCAATGGCAGTTACAGACAGATTCTAGATGGAAGTAGGAGTCAGCACTGAATAAGCAGAGCTATATTCCAATAGAATAGGCATCCTTAGCAGGTAATGGGCTCCCTGTCATGAGAGGCAACCAAATTCAGGCTGGGTGACTAGTTTTAGGGGCACAGGAGATTCACCCAGTGGCTATTTCAACTTCTTGACCTCAAGCCCTAAGATTCAAGTTCTCAGAGATCTGAGGTCTCTCCTGAAGGCTCCCCTCTCCCTGGGAAAGATGTCAGGGATTAGACTCTGGACTCTGCCTCCCGGGGAGCAGGGCTAGATGGTCTGGGTAAAGCACACAACGTCTCCTTCCTTGTTTCCCTTGCCCTTCACTAGGCCCACAGCTGTCCTGCCACGCTGCCCCCGGCCTCACCTGGGCCTCCCTTGGAGGCAGAGAGAGCAGCTCCTGGGGGAGGGGCCCTCCCAGTACAATCCAGAGGGGCAACTACAGCCTCCTGACACCCCCATCCCCTCTCCCTGCTGTCAGCCCCAGAGGAGCCAGCAAGGGGAAGGGACCTGAAGAAAGCCCCTCCCCACTCCCAGATATGGACAAGACCCTATATGGGCTCTGTCCTTCGGGAGCATCTCCAGTGGGGGTTGGGGGGCTGGGGTTGCACACACGGGCTGCGTGATCCCGGAGCCAAGAGCCTCTCCCCAGCACCCAGGCCTGACCCAACTCAGGTCCCCGGTCTCCTGGGGAGGCCTGGAGGAAGCCGAGTGCGTGGTAGAGACCGACTCTCTCAAGGAGCCTGGAGAGAGGGCCGGGGCTGGGCTGGCAGGCCCCAGGCTGCCCAGGCTGCATTCTCCTCTCCTGCGTCCCTGCCCTGGCCCCCAGCTAACACGGCTGCTCCTATCCGATGCGAGCACTGAAAACACCCTCACAGGGCTCCAGGAATAAGAGGAGCCCCCCGCCTGCC
>PVKH010029597.1:0-12431 GCA_004027955.1 Chaetophractus vellerosus | reverse complement strand
TGTCTGGAGGCTAGGAGCCTTGTAATTCAAACTTTCTCTGAGATAGTTCTCCAGCCTTCTCTGGCAGCCCACCTCCCTTTTCCCAGCTAGGAAATATTTCTACTCCCCTCTGAGTCCTCAACAATCATTCCCTGCTAGTAGAGAAGGAGGTTCTGAGGGTTGTATATCTTTAGCCCCTTGCAGGCTCCAAGGCAAACAATGGTGCAGCCCCACCCAGCCTGGAAGGGCTCCCTGGACACAGAAAACCAAACCTGCGAGTCAAAAGCTGAGTCAGCCCCAGGCTGCGTCCTTCTCTCTCCCCTCTCCTCAACAATTAGTCCAGGCTAGAAGAGAGGGAGATTGCGAGGGTCGCTGGCTCCCATGGCAAACCACTGTGTGGTACCACCTGGCCTGGAAGGGCCTGTGGGGCACAGCAGCCCAAATTTGTGGGTCAGAACCTGAATCAGCCTTAGGCTGTGTCCCTCTCTCTCCCCTTTCCTGGGGTGGTAGATTCCCTGGAGCCCCCTTTGTCTGTAGTCGCAGGCCCAGAGGCCAGAGAATTCTAAAGAGTGTGGGGGAGGGTGCCAGCAGCAGCAGCCGCAGCTGGTTCCAACTCATGGTTCTGTAGTCACAATTTCCCTCTTTTGTCCCTCTCTCCTCTGGGTGGTGTGCAGCCTTCACCTGCTGTCCTAAACCCTAGAAGATCTTTTCAGGGCTGTTTCAGCCTGGCCTCTAGCTATTTTTCTGGAGCTAATGTTTTCTTATGATTATATCTTTTTATATTTATTATGAGAATTTTCAAACATACAATCACATTGTAAGACATTTTCATTCAACACATCTTTCCACCACATGGATTCTACCATTTTAACATTTTACTATACTTACTTTGGCACCTACCTATCAATCCATTTTGTAAACTTTTCTAAGTTAATTGTAGATATCAATATACTCCCTTCTAAATACTCTATCATGCATATCATTAACAATTTTTCTGTGGTTGTAAAATTTCATTATAATGAAATTTGTAAATTTTAAGTGTACATTTGTAGCCAAATTTTGTCTAGGTTCTTGACTAAACTGCAAGAAATGAATTTCAAGAGCAAGCAACATTGATTAGGCCAGTAATTTACTAAAGTACGGAGGAGAGAAATGGGAGAAAATAACAGATTATGGCTCCCAGGTAAAGAGGAAGGTGCTGAAGAGTGATAAAGAGGGCTGATTTAAAGACTGCAGTTGCCCATTATAGATTATAAATGCCCAGGTTTTACTTGAGTGTTGATCCATGTGGGGGGGACATAGCAATAGCAGGGCGCAGAAGGCAAGAACAGGGGTCAAAAGGCAAAAGAGGGCTGATTTGGCCTTTGTGCTTTCTTTTTAAACCATTAAATATTCCGCCCCTTTGCTAATGACATGGGAGGGGTCCCAGCTGTTTATTTTATTTTATTATTTTATTTTTTTAACATATCCCCCCCTTCTGCTTGTTCTTGCTGTGTTCATTTTTGCGTTCTTCTGTGTCTGCTTTGTCTCCCCACATTGCGGCAATGCGTCGAGTCAGCTCACCAGTGAGCGGCAGCCTTGCCCACTCACGGGCGGCTTGCCCCGCTGGTGGGTGACTCTGTTCTGCTCGCGGGCGTCTCTGTTCTGCGCGTGGGCAACTTGCCTTGCCCGTGGCGGCTTTGCCCTGCCCACGGCGGCTCTGCCCCACCCACGGTGGCTTGCCCCCTCAAGGCAGTCTCGGAGAGGCCCCCAGGAACCGAACCTGGGGCCTCCCATGTGGTGTACCGGCACCCTATCCACTGGGCTACAGCCGGCCCCTGTTTTTGGTTTTGATTGATTACCCCACCCATCAATCCCCCAGGAGGGTTCAATGATAAGGCCCCTGGAGAATATCCAAGGCTTTTCCTGGCTTCCAGAGGAAATCTCATTCCGAATGGCAGTTTCTCGTGAGGGTCTTCCAGCAGCCATCTTGGGAATATTGATGTCCATGTGGACTTTTTGCCGGGTTCCAAATCGTCTATTGATTCCTGATCTATCCTGCTTCACATTTGCTGAATTTTGGCATATGCATATATCTGTGTAACCTAAATCCCTATCAAATTAGAGAACTTCCCTATCACCCCTGAAAGCTCCCTTATTGCTCAGTTAATCCACTTGTAATTCATTGCATGCAGTATTTTTTATTTGAAGCAATAACTTCATTCATTCGTTCTATCAACATATATTGATATGCCAGATTTGGGGATAGGAACTAGGAATTAAATCGTGAGCACAAGGTCCTTATCTTCAAGAATCTAACAGTTGGCTGTGGATACCAATGAGTAAATAGGATCTTTGCAACATGACTTGAGAAGTAAGAAAATAGTGTTTATGTATAGGGTGACATCCCACCACCTCAAAGAGGTGCCTAATCCCATTTCAGGATGCAGATAAAGGGGAAATAAAAATCTAATCTGATTTTTATGGCTGATTAATTTTGAGTAAGAGGAAAAGTGGGCCATGGAAGGTAGGAGAGATACATATTCTAAAGGTATTTGGGGCCCAGTAGGCAAGAAGACAGGGAATATTATATGGCTAGGGAAGAGAGAAAAAATTAAAATGATAAAAATGAGACTAGAGTGTCAAGTAAAAGGCTGGAGCAAGGCTGAGTTTCCCACTGCAGTTCAACTAGAAGTAGCCTTACCCTTGAGGCAAGGAGTGATAAAAAGGCTAGGCAGTCAGAGGAAGCTGGCAGGTCTTTGTCAATTCTTTACCAATTCCTGTCTCCGAATTCCCTTTAAACAGCAGTTAAATCTATTCTTTTAGGAATTGCTTCCTAATAAATGCCACATAATTGTTAGGTGAATCATTGCCATTGTTTTATCGTCACCATAATATCAATTACCATTTATTAAATGTTTCTACATATATTATCTTGGAACATACTCCATGTTTTACATGATTTACCTGAGGTAGGCTAAAGATATGTCCATGTCATAATCCCTGCAACCTGTAAAAGTTAGCTTGTGTGGAAAAGACTTTGCTGATGTGATTAATTTAAGGATGTTGAGTTGGACAGATTACCCTGGATTATCTAAGTGGACCCTAAATACAATCACAAGAGTCCATATAAGTGAGAGGCAGAGGGAGATTATAGGTAGAAAAGGAGAAGATACAAGAAGAGAGGAAGGAGAGTGATAGTAGAGGGAGAAAATTGGAGTGAAGGGGCTACAAGTCAGGAATGCCATCAGCAGGTACCACAAGCTAGAAGAAGCAAGAAATATATTTTCTACTAGAGCCTCCATTGGGAGCACAGACCTGCTGATACCTTGATTTCAGCCCAGTGATCCTGATTTTAGACTTTGGGCCTTTAGAACTGTGTTAGAATGAACTTCTGTTGTTCTTACCCACTGTAGGAAACTAATGCACTTTTTATCCCAGAGCACACATTATGCGCTTCCTTATCTGCATGTACTCATTCACTTTCCTTCGTGGGGAATGAGTGAACCACCCTATTAATGCACAAAGATTCAGCTCAAAGACTTGTCAACTAATATGTCCAAAGTAAATAGAATAGTTCTGGCAAAGAGTAGGCACTCAGTCAATACTTGATGGATGAATGAATTCTATCATGCACTATAGTAGTTTAGTCATCTCTTTCCTATGTTAGATTTAAGTTATTTGATGAAAAGCTGTGTCTTGTTAATTTTTTTAATGATCATTTTTTATCGAGGTAAAATTCATGTAACATAAAAGTCACATTTTACCATTTTAAACTGTATAATCCAGTGGCATTTAGTATATTCAGAGGGTTGTACAACCATTACCTACATCTAGTTCCAGAATATTTTCATCACACTAACAGGAAATTCCATACCCCTTAAGCAGTCACTCCCCATCCTGGTTATACCTCAGTTGCTAGCAACTACTATTCTGATTTCTTTCTCTATGTATTTGCCTATTCTGGAAAATTTTCATATAGATGGAATCATACAACATATGACTCTTTGGTTTCTTTCATTTAGCATAATGTTTTCAAGTTTCATCAATGCAGTAGCATGTATTAGTATTTCCTTTTTATGGCTGATTAATGTTGCATTGTAGGAATATACTGCATGTTGTTTATCCATTCACTCATCGATAGGCATTTGAGTTGTTTCCATCTTTTGGCTATTGTTTATAGTGTTGCTATGAACATTTATGTATAAGTATTTGTCTAAATACCTGTTTTTATAAGTTTGGGGGTATATAACTAGGAGTAGAATGGCTGGGTCATATAGTAATTCTTTTTAATGTTTTGAGGAAATTCTCAACTGTATTCCACAGATGCTGCACCATTTTATATTTCCACAAGGAATTTATAGGGTTCCAATTTTTCCACATCCTTGCAAACCTTCTTATTGACTGTTTTCGTATTATACTTATTATAGCCATCTTAGTGGGTGTGAAGTCACATCTCATTGTGATTTTGATTTGCATTCCCCTAATGACTAATGATGAGGATCTCTTGTGTGCTTGTTGATCACTTATATATATTCAAGCCCCTTACCCATTTTTAATTGGGTTCTTTGTCTTTTTGCTATTTGAATTTTAGAGTAAACTATCCTATGTAATATAGGATAATAGAACTCTATCAAATATATGATGTACAAATATTTCCTTCCATTCTGTAGGTTGTCTTTTCATGCTCCTGAGAGAGTGTTCTTTGATGTATAAATATTCTGCATTTTGATGAAGTCCAATTATCTATATTTTATTTTGTTTCTTGTGCTTTTGGTGTCATATCTAGAATGGATTGATAAATCCAAAGTCATGAAGATTTACCCCAATATTTTCTGCTAATAGTTTTATTGTTTTAGCATTTACATTTAGGTTTTTGACTCATTTTGAGTTAATGTTTGTTTATGGTATGAGATAACATTCTAATATCATTCTTTTGCATGTGGGTATCCAGTTGGCCAAACACCTTTTGTTAAAGATAATATTCTTTTCTCCTTTGAATGGTCCTGGTATCTTTGTTGAAAATCAATTGGCCATAAATATGTGGATTTATTTCTTGACTCTCAAGTCTATTCCATTGATCTATCTTTTTTCCAGTACTACACTATTTTGATTTTTCTGTGCAGTAAGTTTTGAAATTTGGAAGTGGGAATCCTTCAACTTGTTTTTCTTTTTAAAGGTTGTTTTGGCTATTGGCTCCCCATGCAATCCCATATGAATTTGAAGATGGGTTTTTCTGTTTCTGCATAAAAGGGTGCTGAAATTTTGATAGGGATTCCACTGAATCTATGGATTGCTTGGGTAGTATTGACTTCTTTCAATCTATGATCATGGCATGTCTTTCTATTTATTTAGATCTTCTTTAATTTCTTAAAGCAATGTTTTATGGTTTTCAGTGTATAAGCCTTTCACTTCCTTGGTTAGATTTTTTTTCCTAGATATTTTATTATTTTAGATGTTATTGTAAATGGAATTGTTTTCTTAATTTCCAATTTGAAATTTTTCTTACTGGTTTGTAAAAATACAACTGATATTTGAATGTTAATCTTATACATTGCAACTTTGCTGAATGCTCTTTTTGGCGTTAGTGGTTTGTGTTTTCTTTTGGATTTTCTATATATAGGATCATGTAATCTGGAAATAGAGGTACTATTTCTTTTCCCTTTCCAGTTTGGATGCCTTTTATTTATTTTGTTGCCTACTTGCTCTAGATAGAACTTTCAACACAATGTTGAATAGCAGTGGTTGAAAGTTGTCTTTTTTCTCATCTTAGGGGGGAAAGCTTTCAGGCTTTGACCACTGAGTTTGATGTGGGCCATGGGTTTTTCATAAATGCCCTTTATCATGTTGAAGAAGTTCTCTTCTCTTCCTGGTTTCCCGATTAATTTTATCATGAAAGTGTGTTGGATTTTGTTAAATGCTCCTTATGTATCAGTTGAGTTGATCATGTGCTTTTTTCCCATTTGTTCTATTAATGTATGGAGTATTACATTGATTTTTGTATGTGGAACCATTCTTATATTCCTGGGGTGAATCCAACTCGTCATGGTATATAATCCTTTCAATACGCAGTTGAATTTGTTTTTCTAGTATTTTGTTGAAGATTTTTGCATCTATAGTCATGAGGGATAATTGGTTCCTAATTTTCCTTTCTAGGGATGTCTTTATTAGGCTTGTCAGGATAATAATGGCCTCATAGAATGAGTTAAAAAGTGTTCCCTCCTCTTCAATTCTTGTAAACATTTGGTAGGATTCACTAGTAAAACTATCTGAGCATGGATTATTCTGTTAGGACTGTTTGATTACTGATTTAATTTCTTTACTTTTTATAGGTCTGTTGAGATGTTTTTATTTTTAATTGAGTCAGTTTAGGCAAATGTGTTCCTAGGAATTTGCCTATTTTGATGAGCTATTTTTTATTCACACAGTTTTATTATGTACTCATCATTGTGTTTTATGCACTTTAATTTTTTAAAATATATTTTTATTAGAGAAGTTGTGAACTAATGCACATGTGTGGAATTCTCATACAACACCACTCCACCAATACAGTACTTTGTTGTGGAACATTTGTTACAGATTATGAGATAATATCATCAGACTACTACCACTAACTATGGTCTATAGCATATATTTGTTATACTTTTTCAATATTCCTCTATTATTAACACTACATCTTTGGCATTGATGCAAGAATATTACAGCATTGTTGTTAACTATAGTCCATAGGTTACATTAATGCTTTTCACATTCTTACCACCTTGCAATAGTGATGTACTAGTTCATAGAAGGACATTCTTGTATTTGTACTATTAACTACAATTCTCATCCACCTCCAGGTTCACTATGTTATTCAGCCCTTAGATTACTCTCTAGCTTTCTTTCATTTGACATTTACATCCTTAGACTACCCTTTCCAGCTACAATCCCATTTAAAAACCAGCTGCATTAGTTCTGCTCACTATAATGTGTTACCATCAATGCTCTCCATTCCTTGATGAGCTTTTTTTCACATGAATTGTCATCTGCATATCTTCTTTGCTAAGGTTTCTGTTCAGCTCTTTTGCTCATTTTTGATTGGACTGTTTGTTTTCTTATTGTTGAGATTTAGTTCTTTGTGTATTTTGGATACAAGTCCTTTATCAGATATGTGTTTTGTAAATATTTTCTCCCAGTATGTGATTTGTCTTTTCATTCCTATCATAGTGTCTTTCACAGAGTAGAAGTTTTCATTTTAATGAAGCCCACCTCAATCAAATTTTTCTTTCATGGATTGTACTTTTGGTTTTGTGTCTAAAAAGTCATTTCCAAACCCAACACTGCCTAGATTTCCTCCTATGTTATTTTCTAGAAGTTGTATAGTTTTGTATTTTATAACAATAAGGCCTCCACTCTGGGTAATATAAACTTTTATGTAAGTTAAACTATTTTCTTGAGAAATAGACAGTAAGAATTTGATATTTCATTAACACATAACTTTTTTCCTTAGCTTGTTTCCAGAAAGGTTTATTGCAAAAACATTTTTAATTACAAAATACACAGAAAAGAGTTAATATAGCAGGTCTGGGGTCACTATCTTTATAATCCTTATAATCCTTATAAAGACTTGTTTGCATTGTTGCCACCTGGGACTTTGGATTTTGGGGGGTTCTCATCATTTCTCATCATTCCCCAAAATGATAAGAAGGGTTAACTGTACCTAAACTGTTTGTGCTAAGAATGTGGTTTATGCTGAACAACTGTTTTCCTTCTGGGAGTCTGAAATTTTGGTTCATGTTAGGCAGAGGGTGCCTGTACGACCAGCCCCCAAGAAAACCCTGGGTGCTGGACTTCTAACGAATTTCCCTGGTGGATAACATTTCACACATGATTTTACAACTCTTTGTTAGAGGAATTGTCTTCTGTTTGGTTCAACTGGAAGAGAACTCTTAGAAGCTTGTGCTTTCATGAGTGTCCACTGGACTTCGCCCTGTGTGCAGTTCCCCCTGCTGATTGTGCTTTGTATCCTTTCACTATAATAAATCTTAACCATGAGTATGACTATATACAGTGGGTTCTCAAGTTCTCCTAGTGATTCTTCAAACCTGTGGGTGGTCTTGGGGAACCCTGGCACAGCAAATGGCAAGATAAATTAATTGTTGTAAAATTGCATAATACTATATATGACAAAACTGCCAAAGCAAGATGTTTAGGCTACTGTCTATATGCTATATCAAGACTGCATTGGGGGCAGGGGCGGAGGGAGAAATAAATAACATTTTTTTAAAAATTAAAAAAGACTGCTTTGCATCTATATCCAACAAATATGTCAAGTAAAACTTAACCCCCATTTCCCACTGGTCTCACCCCTATCCCACTTCACAGCCCCCCTGGGTATCTGGTAACTTTATGCTTTTCACTTGCACAACTGGCTTGTACAGCAAGTGACCAGGAAGGTCAGCTTTATTGAGTACTTCTTCCACCACCGCCTATACTGAAAGGAGTGAACTGCCTTAGTTCATAGTTAATAGCCTCAGCTATTATATCTGGAAGTGTCCTGCATACTTAGGAATGTCTTAGTTACACTGTTTCAGGAATGGGTTAGGAAAAGAAGTTACCTCTGTTCCTCTTTCAGACGCCAGGCATATTAAAGTGTGATAACTCTCTTTGTTACATGTGCTTCTCACCCACAACTAGACAAGGCATTTCCAGAAACTAGAAATACACGGTAGGGGTACTAACCTCCCCCACCCCACAGCTTATTTTAATACAACTGTCAATATTGACACTGTTAAAAATGAAAAACCTGGGACATATGTTAAACCAGTTGGTAGACTGAGACAACCGGGGTAGACAGATATTTGATCACCCTAAATATAATGGATACTCTTGAATACATTTTTTCCTTAGGAGTGTATTTTTAGAATAAATTTAATGAGTCGTGGAGTTTCAGTAGTTTTGTAGCTATAGTTCATCTACTATCAGGTATTTTCACCATAAAACTTGTTCAGTTGCCATCATCTATGCATATATTTTATGTAAATAATTTGAGGCTATTTTATATGATTGTTTTACCTCCCAGTTCGATTTTAACTTCTTGAGGATAAGGGTCCTGTGTTGTGAATTTTTCATTTAAAAAAAATCTAACACAGTATACATAGTGCAGTTCTGAGTATAATATGGTTCATATGTTGTCAAATGGCTGACAGCAGTACTGGAATTTTGTAATACAACAAATTCTTTTAAATGTTTTTATTACTCAAGAAACTCATATTTTTATACTCATTGAAAATTAGAATATATGGATAAGAAAAGAAAAAAGAAAAAATCGGTTTCTTATCCCGTCACCAAGGAGATAACCTTTATATTTACCAGATATTTTCCTCTGTAGGAGATATTACTCATTCTTTTAAGTAATCCATAAGTAGACTATGAAGTTGAGGTGCCAACGTATAGTGTGTTGTCAGGTTCCCTCATCAAAGCTAAGTTTCTGTCATGTCTTCTGCTTAATTTTAGGTTTAATTGTTCCTACCAGAGGACAGGTCTTTATTAATGGATTTGACATCTCAAAGGACATGGTGCATATCAGGAAAAACTTGGGCCTTTGTCCCCAGAATGACCTATTGTTTCATAATTTGACAGTAGCAGAACATCTTTATTTCTACTGTGTGGTGAGCCAGAGATTTGTTCTCTCCCTGCCCCAACCCTTTTCACTTGCTTCAGTAGTATAACTAAGATCAACATCTTTATTCTTAGGAAGTCGGGGGTCATTTTTTGAGTCCTTGTCCTTTTATTTTAAAGGGAGGCAAAGGGAAGAAGAAATGTCTAATGTCTAGATAGTTCTGATTTAAGAATTTCCTAAGGATAAAGTTGGAAGCACCATGTAAACTCTAGCTTTTCTTTATAGATAAAAGGAGTACCTCAAAAGATATATAAGGTTGACATTGAGAGAATGCTCACTGCTTTTGACCTGCAAGAAAAGCGTGATTCATTTTCACAGTTACTGAGTGGAGGAATGAAGCGCAAACTCTCCATCATCATAGCACTTGTAGGGGGCTCCAAGGTAAAGGACAGTTAAAATAGGTCTCTGGCTCCAGCTGATCCATAAAATTCAGGTGACAAAAACCTGAGTGCTTATAGGAAAATCTAATTCTCCAAAAGGTACCTCCCATATGATCATCAGCGGGGATTCATATTATCGACCCTGCTGGTATAACATTATAACATGGTCATGGGGTCCGAGGTTGTTACTAATTTTCCAGAGTTCTTGATTCTAGTTCAGTCTAGATTGTGTATCTTAGCTAAAATGTGTACCCATGAATAGTAAGCCATCCCATTAGTGGAACAGGATAAATTAAAAATGGTCATGGAATTGTTCTTCTGGTCTTTAGGTGGTGATACTTGATGAGCCATCATCTGGCATGGACCCAGTGTCAAGGAGAGCCACCTGGGACCTCCTTCAGCAATATAAACAGAATCGTACCATTTTACTGACCACCCACTACATGGATGAAGCTGATATCCTGGGTGACCGCATTGCCATCATGGTCAGGGGGACCGTGCACTGCTGTGGCTCTTCAATCTTCCTGAAACAATTATATGGTCTCTTTTCCTTTGATTCTTCTTAGGATACTGGTGCCTTTTAATATCCTTCTAACATGATTTTCATTTTTTTGGTCTATCTATACTTTCAATACCTTCCTCTTGCATTAAGTCTGAACTATTTTAATTGGTTTTTATAACTCTTGGTTCCCTCTGACACCAAAGCCCATGCTTTCTTCTCTAATATGCTACCCTTCCTCCTCTTTCTACCTAGGAGGTAGTGGATTTTAAATAGTAATTCTGTTTGTCAGAAGTGGAAGGGGTCATATATTTGAATGCCTATTTACAAATGAGGATATAAAAGTTGCTATTTCTGTAGTAGGTTAGTGGTAGACACAAAATTAGTACCTAAGTATGTTGGTTATAAGTAAAGTACTTTCTATTTTAAATAGAGTTTTAAAAGACAGTGTTCAAAAAGAATACATTCTGGTTTTTTTTTGTTTTTTTTTTTGGAGGGTAAGTAAAAGCACTGTCCCTGGGACAATGGAAGATGTTGGCCTGGATCAGAATGTTTGTGGAGAGGCTTAATGAGAAATTAAGTTTGATGGGCAGGGTAGAAAATGGAAGGGCTTTGAAAACAACAAAAGTTGTTTTCATTTGATTTACAAATGTACATATAAGATGAATTTAGAAATATGGAATTCATTAAGGCCCATTAGAAGATATAGCAGTAATATAGCTTAAAGTGATGAATGCTAAAATTAGAATAAAGGCAATTGGATTGGAAAAAACAAATATGCATATTATATATGTATATACGTGTGTGTGTGTGTGTGTGTGTGTATAAAATCTTGAAATGATCAGGAAGACTTGGTGACAGAAAAGTCCATTGTCATGTAAGGTAGAGAAATCCTAATATAGTGAGCTGCAATAAAAGTTTACACTTTGCATTAATGACATGCCCTTGAAATGTATTGTGTGAACATCAAATATTTAAAGAATGATGGAAAGAAGTAAATCCCAAAGAGTTATAAAACAATAAAACTTTCACTAGTTTAAATTCTGGTTGGGATATGAAATCAGCCTACCCCAAATATTAAAAAGTCAAGAGCTGACTAAGAGAAATGAGTTGAAGTTTATTTGAAGACTATTTACTTTTAAGCACAATAATGATGCCTCATAAAAATGAAATTTTTGGCAAACAAGAGCCTGCTTTGGGGGAGGACATTTTGTGATTCATTTGGACAAATTGCATTTGAGTTTGTGAAGGCATATTTGAGGGGAAGCAACTGGAAGGAATTCATATTTGTGAAACCAAAGTTTAGATGAGCTAGACCTAGAGATAATGACCTAGGGGCTCAGTATTTATTATTACTTTGCTTGATAATTGTATTCATTAATTTTAATGCTTATTAATAAAAGGTAATACAGTTTTGTACATTCAGGTCCCTTCTCACATGTGCTAAACTTTAACTCATTTAATCAGGATATTAGTTACTCTAAGGAAAACTTTTAACTCTCCCTTTATTTAATCAGTCTTTAGCTATCAAAAGCTTATTGTATTTTGTTCTATGGTGACTAGTGAGTTTACATGGTGTGAATTATCATTCAGATTTCAGTAAATGCCTAGCCTCTTTGCACAAAGAAGTCATTTTAAAAAATCTTAAATATGAGGGACTAAGAAAAAAGAATGGGTCATTGTGCCATAATTTAAGAAGAGAAGAGTAAAGAGAAACTTTTACTTTATACATCATTGTATAGGTAAACGTAGTAGAATTGCGGTTTCTGTAACTATTAAATGATGGATAAGTCAGGCAAAACTTTGGGCCTCAGTTGCCTTATTCACAAAATATAGTAATAATGTCTTAACTGCCATAAGCAGGTAACTAAGCCATAGCATTTCTTTTTTTTTTTTAAAGATTTATTTATTTTATTACATATTTCCCCCCCCC
>PVKH010029596.1:0-12637 GCA_004027955.1 Chaetophractus vellerosus | reverse complement strand
TTTTTTTTAATAGCCACCAGTCTAATTGGTGTAAGATGATATCTCATTGTGATTTTGATTTGCATTTCCTTAAT
Source organism: Chaetophractus vellerosus (assembly GCA_004027955.1). Classification (NCBI taxonomy): domain Eukaryota; kingdom Metazoa; phylum Chordata; class Mammalia; order Cingulata; family Chlamyphoridae; genus Chaetophractus; species Chaetophractus vellerosus. The sequence goes on along the minus strand of PVKH010029596.1, from coordinate 12,563 downwards.
AGCTAGTGATGTTGAACATTTTTTCTTGTGCTTTTTAGCCATTTGCATTTTTTCTTTGGAAAAGTGTCTATTCAAATCTCTTGCTCATGTTTTAAATAGGTTGTTTGTCTTTTTATTTTTGAGATGTTGGATTTCTTTATATATGCTGAATTTAGGCCCTTATCAGATAAATGGTTACCAAATATTTTCTACCATTGATTAGGCTGCCTTTTCATTTTCTGGACAAACTCCTTTGAAGCACAAAAGATTTTAATTTTGAGGAGGTCCCATTTATCTATTTTTTTCTTTCATTGGTCATGCTTTGGGTGTAAAGTTTATGAAAACATTTCCTATTGCAAGATCTTGTAGATGCTTCCCTACATTATCTTATAAGAGCTTTATGTTCTTGGCTCTTATATTTAGATCTTTGATCCACCTTGAGTTAATTTTTGTGTAGGACATGAGATGGTGATCCTCTCTTATTCTTTTGGATGAAGATATCTACTTCTCCCAGCACCATTTGTTGAAGAGGCCATTCTGTCCTCATTGAGTGGGGTTGGTGGCCTTGTTAAATGATCAATTGACCATATTTGAAAGGGTCAAATTATTAGAACTCTCAATTCAGTACAATTGATCAGTATGTCTATCCTTGTGCAAATGCCATGAAGTTTTGACCCCTGTAGCTTTCTAGTATGCTTTGAAGTCAAGTAGCATGATTCCTCCAATATCCTTTTCTTCTTCAATATGTTGTTGGCTATTCAGGACCCATTGTCCTTCTCAAAAAATATCATAGTTAGCTTTTCCAATTCAGTAAAAAATGCTGTTGTAACTTTTATTGAGATTGTATTAAATCTGTAAATCAATGTGGGGAGAACAGACATCTTAATGATGTTTAGTCTTCCAATCCAAGAACATGGAATATTCCTCCAATTACTTAGTTCTTTCATTTGCTTTAACAATGTTGTGTAGCTTTCTTTGTACATGCCCTTTACATCTTTAGTTAAGTTTATTCCTAGGTATTTTGTTCTTTTAGTTGCTATTATAAATGGAATTTTTTTCTTGATTTCCTCTTCAGATTGCTCATTATTGGTGTACAGAAATGCTACTGATTTTTGCATGTTGAACTTATATACTTCCATTTTACTGAATTTGTTTATCAACTCTAGAAGCTTTGTTGTACATTTTTCAGGGCTTTCTACGTATAGGATCATGTCATGTGCAAAGAGTGAAATTTTTACATCTTCCTTTCCAATTTGGATGCCTTTTATTTCTTTTTCTTGTCCAAGTGCTTGAACAGGTACTTGTAACACAATGTTAAATAAGAACAGTGACAGTGAGCAACCTTGTCTTTTTCCAGATCTTAGAGGGAAAGCCTTTAGAATTTCACCATTGAATATGATGTTAGCTGTGGGTTTTTCATATACACCCTTTATCATGTTGAGAAAGATTCCTTCTATTCCTATCTTTGAAGTGTTTTTACCAAGAAAGGATGTTATATTTTTTTCAAATGCTTTTTCTCCATCAATAGAGATGATCATGTGATTTTTTCTTTCAATCTGTTAATGTAGTATAGTATATTGATTGGTTTTCTTATGTTGATCCATCCTTGCATATCAGAGATGAAAGCCACTTGATCATGGAGTATAATTTGTTTGATTTGATGCTGAATATGATTAGAAAATATTTTGTTGAGGATTTTAGTCTCCAGGTTCATTAGAGAGATTGGTCAGTAGTTTTCATTTCTTGTGGTGTCTTTATGTGCTTTGGTATTAGTGTGATTTTGACATCGGAGAATGAATTAGGCAATGTTCTCCCCACTTCTATGCTTTGGAGGAGTTTAAGCAGTATTGGCATTGGTTCTTTCAGGAATGATTGGTAGAATTTGCCTGTGGAGCCATCTGGTCCTGGTAGGTTTTTGACGATGAATTCAATCTCATTACTTGTGATTGGTTTGTTGAGTTCATCAATTTCTTCTTTTATCAGTGTAGGCTGCTTGTGTGTTTCTAGAAATTTTCCATTTCATCTACATTATCCATCTTTTTGGCATACAATCTTTCAAAGTATCCTCATATGATACTCATAATATTTCTGTGGGATCAGTGGTAGTATCCACTTTCTAGTTTTTTGTTTTATGTATTTGCATCTTCTCTCTTTTTTCTTTGTTAGTCTAGGTAATGGTTTGTCAGTTTTATTAATCTTCTCAAAGAATCAGCTTTTGGTTTTGCTAATTTTTCTAGTGACTATTTATTCTCAATTTCATTTTGTTCTGCTCTAATCTTTGTTTGTTCCTTCTTTCTGCTTGCTTTGTGATTAGTTTGCTGTTCTTTTTCTAGTTACTCTAGGTATTTGTTATGTCTTCAACTTTAGCTCTTTCTTCTTTTTTAATATAAGCATTTATGGCTATAAATCTCCTTCTCAGCACTTCTTTTGCTACATTTCATAGGTTTTGATATGTTGTTTCCTCATTTTCATTCATTTCAAGGTATTTACTGATATCTTTTGCAATTTCCTCCTTCACTACTGATTATCTAACTGTGTGTTGTTCAACTTCCTTATTTTTATGCCTATTCTCTTTCTCTGCCCCTTATTAATTTCCAGCTTCATTCTTTTGTGGTCAGAGAAATTACTTTGTATATTTTCAATCTTTCTGAATGTGTTGAGACTTGATCTTTGACATAACATGTTGTCTATTCTGGAGAATGATCCATGTGAGCTCAAGAAGAATGTATATCTTGCTGTACTTTGGTGTAATATTCTGTATATGTCAATTAGGTCTAGATCCTCTAATGTATTTTTCATGGTCTCTCTCTTTTTTTTTTTAAAGATTTATTTATTTTATTACATATCTCCCCTTCCCTCCCGCTGCGGGGACGCGCCGAGACTTGGTCACTGCGCAGGCGTGGCTTTCCCCACTTGTGGGCGGCTTCTGCTTCCATCACGGCCGGCTTTTCAGTTCGCGGGTGGCTGGCTGCGCTCGATTTGCGGGCGACCTGCCCTGCCCGTGGCGGCTTTTGCCTGTCCGTGGCAGCTTTTTTGCCCTGCCCACGGCGGCTCTGGCCCGTCCATGGCAGCTTGCCATTCTCAAGGCGGTCTGCCAGCTAGGAGAGGTCCCTGGGAACCGAACCCGGGGCCTCCCATGTGGTATGCCGACGCCCTATCCACTAGGCTATCCAGACGGCCCCGGTCTCTCTTTCTTAATTGACCATCTGTTAAGATGATCTGTCTAATGATGATAATGGTTTATTAAAGTCACCCACTGTAATTGTAGAGGCATCTTATAACCTTCTATGTGATGGATATATTTCTCTTGCTGCTTCCAGTATTCTCTTTGTGTCTTGAACTTTTACAATGATAGGTATATGTATCAGGGAAGGCCTTTTAGGATTTATACTGTTTGGAGTGTGCTGCACTTCCTGGACATGTACATCCATGTCCCTCAAAAGAGTTGGGATATTTTCAGGCATTATTTTCCCCAACACTCCTTCTGCCTCCTGTAGCTGTTGGGCAGTTTGATGTAATTATGAATTCTAAAAATAGATGTTGGATTATACTTGTAAACTGGTCTGTTCATCTGGGCATGATTAGGTTATGATTAGTGCATTAACTGGGCCATGTCAGCAGGGCATTGAGCCCTGCCCCTTGGTAGGTATGGTCTCAAGTATAAAAGACATTGCAAAGGTCAGGGTTGGAGCAGTTTTGATGTTGGAGTTCTGGTGAAGAGGAGAGAAGGCCCCAGGATAGAGATAAGCCATTTTCCTGAGAGTTCACAGCTGGCCTTGTGGAGAAACACAAAGCCTAGAAAGCCTCATAGTCTACAGCTGACCTTGTGGAGGAAACAGGAGCTAAGCCCAGAGAGAAATGCAGCCCCGGGAAGAAAGCAACCCAGGAATCCTGAACCCTGCCAAACATTGGCAGCTCTCTTGCTCCAACACATGGCAATGGACTATGGTGAGGGAAGAAACCTATGCTTTATGGCCTGGTAACTGTGGACTTCTACCCTAAATAAATACCCTTCATAAAGTCCAACTGATTTCTGATATTTTGCATCAGCACCCATTTGGCTGACTAATAAACCCCCTTTCCTCTCTCTTCTCCCTCTGGGATACCTATAATGCCTATGTTTGCACATTTCATGTTGTCATTCAACTCCCTGCTGAATATTTTCTATCTTTTTATCTGTCTCATCTACTATCTGTATAATTTAAGATATACTATCTTCAATGTCACTAATTCTTTCCTTTTTCTGTTCAACTCTGCTGTTATATGCTTCCAGCATATTTTTTGATTTCTTGCATTATGCCAATTATCACCATCAGATCTGTTATCTTTTTATGTATTTTACAGTTTCTTCTGTATGTTTCCCAGTGTCTTCTTAATATCCTTTATCTCTTCCTTCACTTCTTTAAGTTGATTCATGATATTTCTTTGGGTACCCTTGATTAGTCATTCCATGTTCTGCATCTCCTCCTGTTTTTCAGTTTGTTCATTAGACTGGCCTATGTTTCTTAGTATAGCTTGTAATTTTTTGCCAGTGTCTGGGCATCTGTTCATCTTGATGGGCTTATTCAGATGTTTAGCTTATCTTTCTACTCTAGGGTTTTATTTTTTTGTTGTTCTGTTTTAAGTTTTCTCTTTGACACTTGGTTCCACTTATTCTATTTCCTTGTAGTTGTCTGTGTTTCCCTGAAAAAAAATTTTAAGACCATAGTAAAGGAAAGATAGAAGAAGAGAAAGAGCATAATAGTAATAATAAAAAACATGATAGAAAAGGAACCATAAAAGAGCCAGAAAAACATACATAATAAGGTGAAAATAATAAATATTACAAAGGAATAAAAATTAAAAGGTGGAATAAAAAATGAAGCATGATGAAATAGAATAAAATAAATGACCAGAAAAATGAGCAGAGAAGAGAAAGGGAGAGAAAAAGGAGAAGACAGAACAAGATAAGGTGGAATCAAAGAAAAGCAACAGAAGAGGGGGAAATGAAAGAAAGAAAAGAAATAAAGAGACTGTGGAGAAAAAAGAAGGAAAAGAAATAAAAAGGAAATAATGAAAAGAGAAAAAACAAAAAACAAACAATCAAAAAACCAGGTAAAACTGGCTTCTTTTTTTTAGTCCACTAGGAAACATCTCAGGTTTCCAGTGTTCATCAAGCACCTTGCAGCCCACCCTCCAAAGGTAAGTTACCTGGTTTTAGAGAATAAAATAAAGAATAAAAAATAAAATAAAATAAAAATAATAATAAATATAATATAGATTAAAAAGAAGCTAAAAAACAAATCCCAGTTTTAAGTTCCCTGTCACAAGGTGCCAGATAGGTGCCTGACAACCTGCTGTACCACTCTTTGGATCCCTTCTCTTAGGCAGTAGTGGGGATTTAACTAGGGACCTAGTAAGTGTGAGGCAGGTGTTCATCCACTGAACTGAACCCACTCATAGGTTAAATAGGCTTCTGAAATCTCATCTGCCCCTCCCCGCCCTTCATTCCTTCAGGAGGCTTGGTTTTCTGACAGTTTTCTGGCTATCTCTCCTGGCTTCCTTCTCACCTGGACTGTTGGGTACCTGTCAGCCCACCCCCTCACTGACCTAGTTCCTCTCTCTCCCTGGTCTAGTGGGTATGACAGCCTGTCTGATATAATCCCCCCTCCCTTCTCCCTAGGGCCACTTCAACACTGGTGGTGGTCTTTTATTACCCCTCTGTTCTGTGTGCCTTATCTCCTTTACCCCTTATACTTCTTTCTCTGAGTTTGCTGGGTGCTAGTCCCACACCTATTTGTCCATCAACTACCCTACCGATGGGTCTTTTATAATCTCCACTTGCTGGGCTGTATACAGTCAAGATTGAAAGGGTGGTCACCTGGCCAAACTCACTGAAGAGAAACCACTCTCTGCCCTCTGACACCCCCTCTTTCTCCCAGGGAGGAGGACTTTAATTTTCCTCTCAGTTGGCTGTAGTGAGCCCAGGGTTTTACTGAGGCCTTTTATTAGGGGTAAAAGCTTAAAGTTACAAGGCACTAAGAGTCCAACTCAAGGTTACTTCCTTAACAAACTCTGTTGCCACATGTTGAAGCAAGATGGCAGGCAACGTCTGCAAGGGTTTAGCCTTCCTTTTCCTTCTTAAGACTCTGTGGGTTCAGCTTCTTCTGATCTCAGCTGTAGGCTGACATAGGGCTCATCCCTCTTCCTGGGGCTTATTTCTTTCTGGGCTCAGCTGCTCTGCTTTCTTCACAAGATCAGCTTTAAACTATCAGGCAAATAGCTCATATCTCTTCCCAGGGCCTCTGCCGTGTTTATGGAGTTGTCTCTCTTCCTCTGTGCATCTTCTGTGTGCACCTACATCTATCTTCTTGATTGATTGTCCATTTATATTACCAACCAAGAGGTCAGATATTGAATCCTGCATGCCCTGATGATGTGGTCAAATCAAAACCCTAATCTTGATTTAATAAAGTAAATGTAAAGCCTTTGGATTTTAATCAATCAAAGGGTATCGTACACATAGGAAGAGACCAGTTTACAAACATAATCAATATTTCTTTTCAGAATTCATAAATAAAACCAAACTGCCACACTCCACCCTCTGATTCAAAAAAAGAAATTACAATCTTAAAAAAACCCACAAAATACAAACCTTAAATCAGTAACAATATTATGTACAAAATCACATCACAATCATTTTAAAGAAACACAGTTTGTCTTGGGGCAAATTCCTCTCTGGCTTTAGATCTGTGAAACTTCCAAAACAATTTATCTACTTCCAATATACAAAGGGACAGACAAACAATAAACATGTGCATTACCATAAGGAGAAATTGGGAAGGAAACATGAGTCACAGGTCCCCTACAGTTCCATAAACATTCAGGACATACTCCATTAGATCTCAAAGTCTAAGAGTCATTCTTAAGATGATGGTTTCTTCTCATCCTTGGGGGCTCATGGGGGTGCACCCTTTCCACAGCTTGCACAATGTCCATTTTCTTGATTCCACCCTCATCAAGCATCTGTGTGGTGACTGAGTTCCAGATCTCACCCTCCAAGTACATTGGGGTGATGGTCACATTTTCCCCAACTATAGGGAAAAATTCCACCCCTCTTAGAGCACTGAGTGTTGACCTCACTCCCCTCAAACCTTGGGGAATGTGTTCTATCCTCTCTGTAGGTTGGGGTGGCAAAAAACTCCATGAACAGTGGGCTGGACCATTCACCCTCTTCAAAGGCTGGGGAAAACTCACCCTCTCTGTATACATGGGTGGGGTTCCTCTCTTGGCTCAAGGATATATCTTAATTCCAGACCTCAGCTTCCATGGTTTTCCTCTTAAAGTCATTTTCCCTTTCATCTCTGCCCTCCATGTCCCTTTTAGTTCAGGTTGACAGTGGTTTTGTTCATACAGCTCTCCCAAAAATCTTGGTGGTTTACCATGCAAGAAGCAGGGGTCCAAGCCATCATACAGTAAGACTTTCTACAAATCTTTCCTGGATATCTACATTTTCAATCCTGACTTACAAGTTCCAAGTTTAGTTAATTCCTCAAGTGGGGCACTGTTATGTGGGCACTTGATTTCCAGGGACGTGGAATTTCTGGAATCAGTTTCTGATTTCTTTGTGCCCAGCAATTCAGTTATCAGCTTATTTCTTTCCTCTAACATTTTGCTATAAGCTGCAAAGGAGAAGCCAGGCTGCATTTTCCTCATTTAGTTTGGAAATCTCCTTGGCTAAATGTCCAAGTTTGTAATTTTCAAATTCTGTCTTCCATACAGCATCAGGAGTCAATCTTGGTAAGGTCTCTTCAACTTTAAAACATGAATTGCCTTTCCTCCAGTTTCCAATAATAGTTTCATCATTTATTTCTAAGGCCTCATCAAAAATCTCTTTAGCACCCATATTCCTACCAACAGTATCTTCAAAGCAATCTAGTCTTTTTCTATCAAGCATCTCACAATTCCTCCAAAAAATACTCCTTACCCACTTATAGAACCATTCCAGCATTTTGGTAATTGCAAAAGCACCACCCCACTTCTCAGTTTCAAATTCTGTATTAGTCAGCCAAAGGGGTGCTGATGCAAAGTACCAGAAATCTGTTGGCTTTTGTAAAGAGTATATATTCGGGTAAAAGCTTACAGTTACAAGGCCCTAAAGACTCCAACTCAAGATTATTTCCTTACCACATTCTGTTGACACATGTTGAAGCAAGATGGTCTGTGTCATCTGCAAGGGTTCAGCCTTCCTCTTCTCTCTTAAGGCTTTGTGGTTTCAACTTCTTCTGATCTCAGCTGAGGATGGCATAAGACTCATCTATCTTCCAGAAGCTCATTTCTTTCTGGTCTCAGCTGCATTGTTCTCTTCACAAGGTCAGCTGTAAACAATCAGGTGAATGGCTCATCTCTCTTCCTGGGGCACCTGCTTTGTCCAAAGAGCTGTCTCTCTTCCTCTGTGTATCTTCTGTATGTATCTACTTCTGTCTTCTTGATTGAATGTCCATTTATATTGTCTATCATGAGATCGGGGACTCAATCCTGCATGCCCTGATGACATGGTCGAATCAAAGCCCCAATCTTGAATTAATAAAATAAATGTAAAACCTTTGAATTTAAATCAATCACAGGGTATCATGCCCATAGGAACAGACCAATTTACACACATAATCAATATATCTTTCTGGAATTCATAAATATCGAACTGCCACACCCTGGAATATCTCCCCTCAGTGTCAAAAAATAAAAGGAAAAATCTCACTTCCTTGGAACTCTGGAGGATTGATAGAGATTGGAGAAGGCCCCACAAATGCTGAATAGAATAAAAATAAACATAAAAATAAGTGTCCAAGATCAGGTAGGTGATTCCCCTCACTGACCTGCCAATAAAGGCCTCTTGCCCTTACTCAGTCCCATGAAGCTTGGGAGTCACACAGATGCCACATTGCCCAGATCCCTCGTACCATGTATTCAGACTGTAGAGCCACTCACAGCAGCAACTTAGAATGCCACACATATATGGTCACAGGTACCCAGGTCCACAGAGACCCAGGATGGAACACACATTGCTGATGAGTCCCACATATAAAAGAGCATCCAGGGGATAAAAAAGAGACTGCAGCAGAACTATTGGCAGGAGTTGCACACATTTAAACAAGTTGCTGTTCTCTGGACCACCTAAACACAACATGGACCTTTCTGGATTAATTCATTTTTCTTCATTCACCTTATCTGGGTCTCCAGGGAAGATACCCTAACAGGGCAGAAATTGGAGGCAGTAAAGTCTCAAAGAAAAAAAAAGTGGTGGTGGGGGAAACTGAACTTCTGTAATACAGGATGTGTCCAGAATGGAAAGCTATAAGAAAATGGGGGCAGTGATTGAGGAAGAGAATATTAAAAAATGATAGGAGTTGGAAGTAAAATAAAGAGAATATATAAAGATTCCTGGAGAATGAACAGAGGAAAAAAGCTTCCTCTTGGAGGTGACTCAATTGCACAAAAAATGAAATCTTAAAAATTGTACGACATATCCAGGTCAAGAATTAGATGAAGAAGAACTGAGAAAATCTGAACAGTTAAACATGAGCTATTCTAAAAGTTCAGAATGAGTTGGACCAGGAATCAAAGAAATCAACACACAAATAGAAAGCCAATCAACAATAAAACTTTAGGTAAGAGGAAGAAACTGATCTTCAGAGTTAACACTACAAAATAATCAGATACCTAAACATCAGTAAAGCATTACACATTATACTAAGAAACAGCAATTTATAGCTCAAACAAGGGACACATAGTTTGGAAGACATAATGAAAGATATTTAATCAAACCTCCTAAGTCAATTCAAGGAGATGAAGGAAAATAAGAATATACAACTAAAGAATATCAGCAAGACAATGTGTGTGAATAAAGAATAATTTGAAAGTTTAAAAATAAACAGAATTCATGAGGATGAAAGATAAAATAATGGAGATTAAAAGACACTAGAGGCATAAAACAGCCGATTTTTAAAAAGTATAAGAAAGAATCAATGAACTGGAAAACAAGGCACTTGAAATCATATATTAAGAAAGACAAATAGAAAAAAGAAAAGAAAAAATTGAGGAGAGTCTCAGGAATTTGAGTGATAGCATCAAGTTTTTAAACATAGGCATAACGAGTGTCCCAGGAGAAGGAAAAAGTGTCAGAAAGAGTATTTGAGGAAATAATGGTTCAAAATTTCTCAACTCTTATGAAATACATAAATAAACATGTCTGTGATAGTCTGAAGCTTGTTGTGGATCCCAGAAAAGATCATGTTCTTGATGCTAACCCATTCCTGTTGATGTGGGACCCTTGGATTGGATTGGATTCAGTTGGGCACCCTTTGATTAGATTACTTTGGTGAGGCATGTCCCAGTGTGGGTCTTGTTCCTCTTCCTGGAGTCCTTTATAAACAGAGTGCTAAAAGAGTAAGACACAGAAAAAAGTGGCAGAGAAACTCCAAGAGACTGTGAGAGAGCTCCTGGAGGCTGGAGGCTGGAATCAATGGGGCACAGAGACACAGAAAAAGGCCCTCGAGAGAGTGAGAGAGAGGCCTGGAGAAGAGGGGAGAGATGAGCCAAATACCACATTACCCACAGCTAAGCTCAGGGTGAAAGTAAACCCGGGGAGAAGCAGATACCCGGATAACCAGCAGAACTCCCATTGTGTCTTGCCATGTGACAGGCACCGAGGATTGCCAGCAGCCAACCTTTGATGAGACAGCATTCCTGATGATGCCTTTGTTTGGACATTTTCACAGCTTCAGAACTATAAGCTATAAACCTAATAAATTCCCAGGAAAAAGCCAGCCCTTTTCTGGCATATTGCCCCTAGCATGTTTTCGAAAACTAAAACAATGTCCAAGAATTGCAAGGTACTCCAAACAGAATAAACCCAAAGAGACCTACTCCAAAATACATACTAATCAGAATGTCAAATGCCAAATATGAAGAGAGAATTCTCAAAACAGCATGATTAAAAAGATTTATCACATATAAGGAATCTTCAAGCTAACCACAGTGCCTCAAAATACATGATGCAAAAACTGGCAAAACTGAAGGGAGAATTAGCCACCTCTACAATTATAGTTGGAGATTTTAATACACCGCTTTGATCAATATATAGAACATATAGAGAGAACTATAAGGAAATCAAGAACTTAAATAATATTAATGAACTAGGCCTAGCAGACATATACAGAAAACCAGATAAAGAAACTACAAGAAAGGATCATTTCAGACCAATTTATCTAATGGGTATAGATGCAATAATACTCAGGAAAACACTTGCAAATAAAAAACCAACAGCACATTAAGAGAATTACATACCATGATGAAGTAGGTTTTACCCCATATATGCAAGGGTGGTTCAACATAAGAAAATCAATTAATGTAATATATCACATAAACAAAATGAAAGGAAAAAAGACACATGATAATCTCAATAGACAGAGAAAAGGCTTTTGATGAAATCCAGAATACTTTCCTGATAGAATAAAAGGAAGCTCCCTCTAAGATCTGGAACAAATAAAGGATCCTCACTGTTACCACTATTATTCAACATTGTACTGGAAGTTCTAGGAACAAGAGTTAGGCAAGAACAAGAAATGAAAAGCATCCAAATTAGAAAGGAAGAAGGAAAACTTTCACTATTTGCAGGTCCTATATATTGAAAGTCCCAAAATATCTACAACAAAGCTTTATCACTAATAAATGAATTCAGCAAAGTGCTGGGGTACAAGAATAAGATGCAAAAATCAATAGTGTGTTTTTACACTAGCAATGAGAAATCTGAGAAGGAAATCAAGAAAAAATCCATTCACAATAGTAAATAAAAGAACCAAATATGTAGGAATAATTTTAACCAAGGATATAAATGACTTCTATATGGAAAACTACAAAACTTTGCTAAAAGAAATCAAAGGAAAACTAAATAAATAGAAGGACATTCCATGTTCATGGATTGGAAGACTAAATGTTGTTAAAATGTTAATTCTACCCAAAATTATTTACAGATTCAATGCAATACCAATAAATATTCCAACAGCCTACTTTGCAGAAATGGAAAAGTCAACTATCAAATTTATTTGGAATGTTCAGGAAGCCCTGAATAGACAAAACCATCTTGAAAAAAAGAACAAAGTTAGAGAACTCACACTTCCTGACTTGAAAACTTATTACAAAGCTACAGTGGTCAAAACAGTGTGGTATTGCACAAAGATAGATATATAGACCAATAGAATTGAATTGAGAGTTCAGATGTAAACCCTCACCTCTATGGCCAATTCATTTTTGCCAAGGCTGCTAATTACACTCAATTGGGAAACCATAGTCTTCAACAAATGGTGCTGAGATAACTGGATATCCATATGCAAAAAAATAAAAAAATGAAAAAAAAAGAAGTAGGACCCCTATCTTACATCATATACAGAAATCAAGTCAAAATGAATCAAAGACCTAAATATAAGAACTGGGACCAAAAAACCCCTTGATGAAAATGTAGGGAAGCACCCACAGGATCTTGTTTTAGGCAATAGTTTCTTAGACTGTACACTCAAAGTACAAGCAACAAAGGAAAATAGATAATG
>PVKH010029595.1:0-12632 GCA_004027955.1 Chaetophractus vellerosus | reverse complement strand
AAGCCGCCACGGGCAGGGCAGGTCGCCTGCAAATCGAGCACAGCCAGCCACCCGCGAACTGAAAAGCCGGCCGTGATGGAAGCAGAAGCCGCCCACAAGCGGGGAAAGCCGCGCCTGCGCAGTGACCAAGTCTCGGCGCGTCGCCGCAACGGGGGGGAAGGGGAGATATGTAATAAAATAAATAAATCTTTAAAAATAATAATAATAATAATATCTCTGTGCCTCAATTTCATCATCTTTAAATTGTCAATAACAATAGTATCTACTTTATAAGGTTTTAGTGAAGATTAAATCCATTAATACATGTCAAGTACTTAGGACAGTGCCAGGAATATTTTAAGCAAGACAGAAGTGTTATCTATTATTATTATCACCATCTGCTTGGCCATTCCATGCTCTTTTAAGGGATAACTGTATTAGGTTTTTAAAATTCTTTTTTAATATTATAATTCTGATAATTATATATTAATATCTGTATTGCGCATTACCTGATAAGAGCCGGAATGTTCCATTTTATGTTTCTACATATCCTGCAGGAAGTAAGGGGCTATTAATGGGACATAGGGCATATCTAGACTCAGGTGAAAACTTGCAGAGACTTACTATTACTTGTTGTGATCATTTTGGTAATGGCCCTGTATGAAAAAAATCCAAGGAATCAGGTTATTTAAAATGCCCTCACACATTGTTTTGGTGGGTAGAGACCCACACAATAACCAAAAGAATATAGAATTCCCATCCTAGGGAGTTCTGCTACATTCTCTAATAAGATGGCAAGAACCCCCTGAGTACAAGGGAGTGTCTAGTGAAGGAAGACAGACCATTGTGCCAGGCCCTTGATATTGATGATTGTACTTAGGAACCTTTTCTTGTGAAATTGAAATTAAGCCTAGTATTATATACTGTCTAAGAGTTACCTCCTGAAAGCTTCCTTGTTGCTCAAATGTGGCCTCTCTCTAAGCCAAACACAGCATATAAATGCATGACTCCTGGGGATGACCCTCCCTGGCACTAAGGAATTATTATCAAGCACCAACTAGCAATGCATCTGGAAAAAGACCTTGACCAAAAGGGGGAAATATTAAATACAAATGAATTTTTATGACTAAGAAATTTCAAAGTGAGTTGGGAAGTCATTCCAGAGGTGACACTTATGCATGTCTCAGTAGGATTTTATTTTTTTTATTTTTATTTATTTATTTATTTTTAAAGATTTATTTATTTTATTACATATCTCCCCTTCCCCCCGCTGCGGCGACGCGCCGAGACTGGTCACTGCGCAGGCGCGGCTTTCCCCGCTTGTGGGCGGTCTCTGCGTCCGTTCACGGCTGGCTTTCAGTTCGCGGGTGGCTGGCTGCGCTCCATCCGCGGGCGACCTGCCCTGCCCATGGCGGCTCTTGCCATGTCCGTGGCAGCTCCTTGCCCTGCCCACGGCGGCTCCGGCCCACCCATGTCGGCTTACCATTCTCAAGGCGGTCTGCCCGCTAGGAGAGGTCCCCGGGAACTGAACCCGGGGCCTCCCATGTGGTATGCCGGCGCCCTATCCACTGGGCTATCGAGCCGGCCCCTCAGTAGGATTTTATTGACTGCTACAGTAAATAATTGCCAAACAACAGGGCTCCTGAGGGCTCCAGAGACATCTAGACACTTTCGGCAGGGCAGACAATCTCAGGAATTTGGCACCCTGTGAGTGGGCCTTACTTTGGAATATATGCTCCCCAATATTACAGAGTTAGACTCATTTATAATTTTCCTACACATGACTCTTCTGCCCCTTTTATTTGAACCTATAATTAGCACTATACTCATTAGATATATGTCCCAGAGACTTAAATCTTTGGTCTGTTCTTATGCCCATTAAGCCCTGAATCTCAGCAAAGTTGCAAAACCTACTCTCCAGTTCATTGGACTCACCCAAGACAATTAGCAGGGAGATGATGATGGACAACAGAAAGTGTCTGCAACTGCAAGCAAGATATTTCCATCCATATGCCCCATGGAATCTAAGTCCCCTCTCAATTAGAAACAGAGTGGGCATCAGCATCCCCAAATCCTCAAGATTAGGAAATGAACAATGGACTAAAGTAGTCTTATTATTATTCTATTATAGACTTCTTATTATTCTAGCAATGGAAGAACTTTACCATTGATATAAAGGCAGTAGACACCAAAGGTTCTGAGGGGAGGGAGAGGGAAGAATAGGTGTAATGTAGGGGCATTTTAGGGACATTGGAATTTTCCTGCATGACATTGCAATGATGGATACAGGCCATTATATATTTTGTCATAACCTACAAAATTGTGCAGGACGGAGTGTAAACTATAATGTAAACTATAATCCACAGTTAGTAGCAGTGCAAAGCCAATCAATATTTCTACAGCCATTTTTACAGGCACAGAAAAGCTAATTATCAAATTCGTGTTGAATGCAAAGGGGCCCCATAGAGCCAAAACCATCTTGAAAAATAAAGAATGACATTGGAAGACTCACACTACCCAATTTCAAAACAATGGATCAAAGAAGAGATCACAAAGGAAATGAAATATCTTGAGGGAAATGAAATAAAAATACAACATACCAAAACTAATGGGATGCAGCAAAGGCAGTGCTCATAAGGAAATTTATAGCTTACATTAAAAAAGAAAACATCTCAAATGAATAACTTAGCCATACACCTGAAGAAACTAGAAAAAGAACAAAGTAAACTCAAACTGAACAAAAAAGAAGGAAATAAAGGGTAGATTAGAGATAAATAAAATAGGGAACAGAAAAAATTGGTGAAAATCAATGAAAACAAAGTTGATTCTTTTAAAACATCATTAAAATTTAAAAAACGTTAGCTAGAATGACAAAGGAAAAATCAGAGGATGCAAATAACAAAAATCAGAAATAAAAGATAGGGCAATACTACTAAACTTACAGAAATAAAAACCATCATAAGAGGATACTAAGAACAAAAGTATGCCAAAAAATTAGATAACTAGATGAAATGGACAAATTCCTAAAAATACATAAATTACCTAAATGAACACAAGAAGAATTAGACAATTGAGCGAGTAATCAAAATCTGCCAATAAAGGAAAGTCCAGGGCTGGGTGGCTTCACTCATGTACCTTACCAAAAATTTAAAGAATGAACACAAATCCTTTTCAAACTTTCCCCAAAATCAAGGAGGAGGGAACACATCCCAACTCATTCTATAAAGCCAATATCACTCTAATACCAAAGCAAGAAAAAGAATCAAAAGACCAATGAATATATATGCAAACATCCAAAACAAAATACTAACAAACTAAATACAATAGCACATTAAAAAGAGTATGCACTATGGCCAAGTGTGATTTATCCCAGGAATGCAAGAGAGGTTTAACTTAAGAAAATTAACAAATGTAATATACTACATTGATAGAATGAAGGGAAAGAAACCATGATCATTTCAATTAATGCAGAAAAGGCATTTGACAAAATACAGCATACTTTCTTGATGGAAAAAAAAACACTCAGAAAACTAAGAATAGAAGGGAACTTCTTCAACATGATAAAAACCCACAGTTAATATCATATTCAGCCACAAAATACTGAAAGCTTCCCCTCTAGGAGCAATAATAAGAGAAGTTAGGCATAAAAAGAAATAACAGAGATCCCCATTGGAAAAGAAGAAGTAAAACTATTGCTATTTGTAGATGACATAATCCTGTATATAGAATATCATGAAGAAGCTACAAGAAAGCTACTACAATGAATAAATGAATTCAGCAAAATGGCAGGCCGCAAGATCAGTACATAAAATCAGTGGTGTTTCTTCACCAGCAATGAAGAATCTAGAAAGAGAAGTCAAGAAAACAATTCTACTTACATTAGCAACTAAAGGAATAAAATATCTAGGTTTAAATTTAACCATGTTTATCAAAGACTTGTACATGGAAAACTGTAAATGTGGCATTTACTGAAATTAAAGACCTAAACAAAAGGAAAGACTTTCTGTGCTCATGGATTGGAAGACCTAATATCATTAAAATGTCAACACTAGCCAAAGTGATTTACAAACTCAATGCAAAGCCAATCAATATTTCTACAGCCATTTTTACAGGCACAGAAAAGCTAATTATCAAATTCATGTTGAATGCAAAGGGGCCCCATAGAGCCAAAACCATCTTGAAAAATAAAGAATGACATTGGAAGACTCACACTACCCAATTTCAAAACTGATTACAAAGCTACAGTAATCACAACAGTGTGTAACTGGCACAAGAACAGACATATAGAACAATGGAATAGAAATTAGAGTTCAGAAATAAGCCCACATGTCTACGGCCAACTGATTATTGGCAAGGGTACCACGTGCACTCACTGGGAAAAGAGCAGTGCCTTCAGCAAATGGTGCTGAGAACACGGGATATCCACATGCAAATTAATGAAAGTGGGCCTCTACCTCATGCCATATACAAAAATTAACTCAACATGGATCATACAGGAGCTAAAATAAGAACTAAAATATTAATACATATATTTAAGAGCTAAGACTGTAAAATTCCTAGAAGAAATTGTAGGGAACTATTTTCAGGATCTTGTATTAGGCTATTGTATCTTAGGCTTTACACCAAAAGTATGAGCAACAAAGGAAAGAAATCAATAGATTAGCCTTTATCAAAAATAAAAACTTCTGTGCTTCAAAACACATGAAGAAGAAGGTGAAAAACAACCAATAGAATGGGAGAAAATATTTGGAAACCATATATCTCTTAAAAGGTTTAATATCCAGGATATATAAATAACACCTAAAAATTAATAACAAAAAGATAAACAATCCAATTTAAAAATAGGCAAAAGCCTTGAATATACATTTTTCTAAAGAAAAAATATATATGGCCAATACGTACATGGAAAGATGCTCAACATCATTGGCCATCAGTGAAATGCAAATCAAAACCACGAGATGGCACTTCATACTCAATAGAATGGCTAGTGTTAACTAACAAGTGGGAGAATGTGGAGAACTACTACATTGTGGAAATGTAAAATGATGCAGCCACTGTGAAAAACAGTTTGGAAGTCTTGAAAAAGTTAAACATAGTATTACCATCTGACCCAGTAATCCCAGTTCTCTGTTGTGGCAGATTGATATTTATGAATTACAAAAAGGATAATTATGTTTGCAAACTGGTCTGGTCCTCTAGTAGTGATACCCTTTGAATGTATTGGATTCAGCTGAGATGTTTTTGATTAAATTATGTTAAGATTAGCTCTTTGATTTGGCCATGTCACTAGGGAATGCAGGATTGAGCCCCCGTCCCCTTCATAGTCTGATAAAACAGACTTTTACACGGAAGTAGATACACAGAGAAGAACACAGAGGAATGGAGAGGGCTCCATAGACACGATAGAGGAGAGAGCTTAGTTTTGATGCTGGAGCCCTGAGGAGAGAGCTGACCCATTCACTTGATAGTTCACAGCTGGCCTTGTGGAGAGAGCAGTGCAGCTGAGCCCAGAAAGAGCCCCAGGAAGAGAGATGAGCCTGATAGTCTACAGCTGCAGCTGAGCCTGGAGAGAAATGAGCCCCTGGGAGAGAGGGGAGCCTTATGCCAGCCTACAGCTGAGAATGGAAGAAGCTGGGACCATGGAGCCTTAAGAGGAAAGAGGAAGGCTGAATCCTCGCAGACATTGCCCACAGTCTTGCTTCAACATGTGGCAAATGACTTTGGGTGAGAAACCAACCTTGAATTGGACTCTTTAGGTAGGGCATTGTAACAGCAAGTTTTTATCCCAAATACATATCCTTTATAAAAGCCAACAGATTTCTGGTACTTTGCATCACATCCCTTTGGCTAACTAATACATATGTATATACCCAAAATATTTGAAAGCAGAGACTTGTACAGATATTTTTATACCAATGTTCATAGCAGCATTATTCACAGCAGACAAAAGGTGGAAACAACCCAAGTTTCTATCAACTGATGACTGGTTAGACAATGTGATATATACATAGAATGGAATATTACTCAGCCATATAAAGTAATGAAGTTCTGATACATCCTACAACATGAATGAGCCTTGAAGATATTATGTTGAGTGAAAAAAGCCAGAATAAAAGGACAAATATTCTATTATTCCACTTACATGAAATAATTAGAATATGCATATTCATAAGTTTAGGTTACCTGGGTAGTGGGTGAAGGTGAATGTGGAGTTAATACATAATGGGTGCAGTGTTTCTGTGTGGGGGATAGAAACATTTTGCTAATGGATGGTAGTGATGGTAGCACAACATTGTAAATGTGATTAATGCCATTGATTTATGAGCTTTGAGAGTGGTTGAGAAGGGAAATTTTATGTTGCATGTGTTACCACAATTTAAAAGAGAGAGAGAGAGAGAGACTAAAGACACAATGATAATTAAATACAATACAGGATCCTGGACTGAACCTAATAATGAAACAGAAGATGCCTGTATTAGTCAGCTAAAGGGGTGCCGATGCAAACTACCAGAAATCTTTTGGCTTTTATAAAGGGTATTATTGGGGGTAAAAGCTCACAGTTTCAAGGCCCTAAAGAGTGCTACTTAAGGTTGCTTTCTCACCAAAGTCAGCTCCCATGTATTGAAGCAAGATGGCAGGCGATCTCTGCCTGGTCTCTTGGGCCTCCTATATCGGTCTCTGGTAAGGGCTCATTTCTTTCCAGTCCTTCTCAGCTGTTCAGCTGCTGTGTTCTTTTCAGCTGCAAATTCTCAGGCAAATGGCTCATCTCTCTTCCCCGGCTTTAGCTATTTGAATTTTCTCCTCTCTGTCACATGGCAGGACTGAAATGACCAAGCTCTCCTCTCCCATGTGTCTACTTGAGAGAGTGTCCATTTATATAGGCTTGCCAAGGGGGCAGGGACTCAACCAGAGTCATGCCCTACTGATATGGTCAAATCAAAAGCCCTAAATTGATTTAATCAAGTAAATTTAAAACCTTTGAATTTAAAACAGTCGAGGGTTATCATACCCAGAGGAACAGACCAGTTGACAAATATAATCTTTCTCTTTTTTGTGGGGATTTGTAAATAATATCAAACTGCCATAATGCCCAAAAGGACATTATTGGAATAATTTTAAAAATTGGATAATAGACTGTATGCTCTATATTAATATTAAATTTATTGAACTTGATAACTGTCCTTAATGTGATTATATAAGTGAACATCTTTGTTCTTAGGAAAGATACATGAAAGTTTTAAGTAGTGAACTTGCATGATGTATGCAATCTATTCACAAATGTTTAAAAGAGAGAGAGACAGAGGAAAAGAGAGAGAGGGGGAAGAAGAAAGAGAAATAGGGAATGATAGAACAAATGTGGCAGAATGTTAAAGTAGGTAAATCTGGTTATCTGGTAGGGGTATATTGGAGTTCTCTGCATATTTCTCATTATTTTTGGAACTTTCCTGTAAGTTTGTATTTATTTCAAAATAAAGCTTTTTAAAAAATGGACATTTGACTAAACATTTCCTCTCAAAGGTTAAGCTTGCTCTATTTACATTATTTGCCTTCCAGATAAAAAACAAGACAGTATATGCCTTAATTTTGAAAATAATTTTAAAACTGTTGATTCCCCCACCCATGGAGACTACTCAGTTTACCAGGGCTGCGATGACAAATATCACACAATTGATTGGCTTATAAAATGGGAATTTATTGTCTCATGGCTTGGAGGTCTATAAATTCAAAATCAAGGTCTTGATAGGCCATGCTTTCTCCAGAATTCTGTAATGTTTTGGTGCTGGCTTGCTGCAATCCTTGGAACTCCTTGGGTTATATCTCTACCTCCATCACATGATGATCTGATTCATTTTCTGGCTTTTTCTGCAGCCTGGCCTCTACTGACTAAAGGCATCTATTTCCATGTCAAATGTCCTTTGCTTATAAAGACTTCAGCCTATGGATTAAGGCCCACCCTGATTCAATTTGGCCTCATCTAAATAGCATCTTTGAAGATCTTATTCACAAATGAGTCTGCATCTTAACTAACAGTATCTTCAAAGGTGCTATTTACAAAAGGGTTCATACCCACAGGACTATAAAACACAGACTTCATGACTGTGTTTATAGAGGACATGATTCAATCCCCAACATATGCTTTGTGTTTTACTGTTCTTTTTTTCATTGCTAAAATGCTATAGCTTCTATTACTAAACATCAATCAGTTCTCTTAAAAAATTAATTTTCTTTTATTTGTTATAGATTCACTTGGAAATGAATTAACTTGATCCTGCCCATCACTTGAAAAGAAAGACAATTGGTGGTTATAACGACTATTCCAAAATGAAACTCATAATGAGATTTTTGAAGAACAAATAGGTATATGACTTTGGCTAAAAACAGTAACTTACTGGGTATGGTTAATTTTTTTTTAACATTGGAAGATTCTAAGTTTTACATGTATTTACTAAATTAAACTTTACAACAACCATAGAGACTCACATTATCCCTATTTAACAGTCACAAAGAACTTACATAACTTGCCACTAATCATATAGCTAAGAAATAGGAGACCCCCAACTCTGACCTCAGGCAGTATGTCACCATCACCTATCCTCTTAACCATTACTCTGCAAGACCTCCTCCCACTGTGTGTCACCATTACTTCTGTGACTCTGACTGGTTCTCTTACAATTGATTTCCAACATCTGTGGCTTCTGATCTTCTATTCATATATACTATCTCTTTATCTCTCTGGGTTGCAATATGGATACTTTCTTCAGATATATTTTCCCAAGTCACGAATTGTGTCTTCAGTTCTGTTTAATTTGCTGTTTTACTCAGCCATTTAGATCTGTGTGTATATTTAAAATCCACACATTTTATTCAGTTCTTTGTATAATCTGCTTTATCACATTTAATATTCTGTTGTTCCTTGTTTATTTTTTACGTCCTCTTTTATTTCTTTAAACCTTTTATACATGGCTATTTCCCATACTTCATCAGATCATTATAACATTTAAAGTCTTTGGAGGTGTAAATCTTTCATTCATTGTTTCTTATGTTTCTCTCTTATTTCTTGTTTTTTTTTTTAATTGTAAACTATATTTGATTAAGTGAAATCTGTGAGAATTCCAAGGGCCTATGTTGGGAATGATGGTTGCATTTACCTCCAGGAAATCACACCTTAGAGCTCTTCCTCTGCTCATTTGTTCCCTTCTCAGGTTTCCATTCACTGTTACACTTCAAGTCTTCAACACTTGAAATTTCCTTTCACTTAATTATGTGTGATAATGCATCGAAATTATATTTATCATGTTTGTGTAATTAATTGTATAATTGTATTTTATCTAGATGCCCCTTTAGAGTAACTTGTCTGCCATATTGCCAGAAATTGAAATATACAGCTTTCTTTGATAGGATAAATTTTTCAAGTTAGGCTAAGATTTTAGTTTGTTTGACGCTCTGAAGAATTTTGCACACATTCTCCAGGAGGACAGCATATCTCCTGATGATCCATGTTCAATCATCCCAAACTCTTCATCCTTCCAATGAATGAAATGGCCTGAAGGACGAAATTACTTGTCTAGTTTACTTAGGAACTGAAACACAAAAATTGGCCTAGAATGGATCACTAGGAACCAAGAAACTTCTCAGGTATAACTGTAAATTGGACTCAAAAAATATCTAAAGCAGGGGTTCTTAACCAGGGGTCTGTGAGCTTGAATTGAAAAAAATAAACTTATTATTTTTATTTTCTTTGACCTCCAATATTAAGTATCATAAAACTATTTGCTGCTACATTCTGAGAAGGGGTCTGTGGTTTTCACCTGACTGGCAAAGGGGTCCATGGAACAAAAAAGGTTAAGAGCCCCTGATCTAACGACAAGGGCAGTCTCCTAGCGGCCGACTGCTCGGCCTACACAAGTGATCAAGGAAGTCCGGCAAAGATATTTTAGGTAAACAAAGATGTTTAGGTCCACCTATGTTTTAGGTACAAACCATAATTCTTTCCATCTTGAGTCTGATCAGTGCCACAGGGTAGAATGATGGTAAATTGGAAGGAAGGAAAATTTAACAATTGATCAAATGCTTTTTTGTTTTGTTTCTCTTTTTTTGAGAATTGTGAGTTAACAAAACAATCATGCATACCATACAGGATTCCCATACATCACCCCATTACCAACGTTTTACATTGTTGTGACATATTTGTTACAAATGATGAAAGAACATTGTCATAATATTATTGCTATCTAGAGTCCATAGTTTATATTTGGTGTATTTTCCCACAAGCCATCCTATTATTTACATCATGTATTAGTATTTTATATTTGTTATATTAATAGTTCATTAGAGAATGTTCTCATATTTATACTGTTAACCACAGTCTATCATTCACCATGGGGCTCGCTGTGTTATATGGTCCCCTGCCTTGAACAATCCATCCAAAGTGTATATTCATTGGCTCTCGGTTTCATCACAGATTTGTGCTGTCATGAGCTCAGTCCATTTCAGAATGTTTTCATTACTCCAAAGGAAAAATCCCATACCTCTTTATACCCCCTGTTATTGACCCTTGACATAGTACCTTCTTTTCTACTGCTGTAAAAAATATTACAATATTACTGTTAACTATAATCTATACATTACATTAGTTATAGTTTCTCATGTATCTCCATGTTCTTAATAGCTTGTAATATAGGAACATTCTTGTATGTGTACTATTAACAACAATCATCATCCAGCACTCAAATCACTATGTTACGCAGTCCCTAGATTATCCTCTAGCTTTCTTTCAATTGGCATTAACCTTCCTAAACTACCCTTTCAGCCACAATCACATTTATAAATTAGCAGTGCTGATTATCCTCACTATAATGTTCTACCATCAACTTTAACCACTTCCCCCATTTACAATCCCTCTTATTAAACATCATACATGCATTCAGCATTCGTTCCCCCTTCTCAACCCACATTCTATCTCCTAGTAACCTATACTCTATAATTTAACTCCAAGTTAACTCATTGTGTTTATTTGTCCTTTTGTGTCCCACTTATTTCACTCAACATAATTCCCTCAAGGTTGATGCATGTTGTCATATGTATTCCAAGTTCATTTCTTCTTATAGCTGAATAGTATTCCATTGTATATATAAACTACATTTTGTTTAGCCATTCATTGGTTGATGGACACTTCAGTTGTTTCCATCTTTTAGCAATTGTGAATACTGCTGCTATGAACATTGGTGTGGAAATGTCTGTTCATGTCCTTACTTTCAGTTCTGATCAATTGCTTTTTTAAAAAAAGATTTATTTATTCCCCCCACCCCATTGTTTTTGCGCTCTTTGTCTTCTCTCTGTGTCCATTCGCTGTGTGTTATTCTGTGTCTGCTTGTCTTCTCTTTAGGCAACACAAGGAACCGATCCTGATACCTTCTGGAGTGGGAGAGAGGTGCTCAATCTCTTGCACCACCTCAGCTCCCTGGTCTGCTGCATCTCTTATTGTCTCTCCTCTGTGTCTCTTTTTGTTGCATCATCTTGCTGCACCAGCTCTCTACTCGGGCCAGCACTGCTGCACAGGACAGCACTTCCCATGGGCCAGCTTGCCTTCACCAGGAGGCCCCGGGAATCGAACGCTGGACCTCCTATATGGTAGGCGGGAGCCCAATCGCTTGAGCCACATCCGCTTCCCTGATCCAATGCTTTTTGAGTCCTGGACATTACAGGTTACTTCTTTTCAGGGGTAATTAGGAAGTCCAGATGTCCCACTCTCCAAGGCTCAAGGAAGCATATACCTTTACATTCACAGGCTGATAACACCTGGGTGGTAATATTCCAAGGGAGATTTTGTAAAAGCCTCCATTGCCCATAAATGTCCAAAGCAGGAGCTTAGAGCTTGAGATGTCTCTCTTTTCTGGACTCTGAGAAGACTGGTATCACTATGGATCATAGGTTAATATGTGAGGGAGACCTTCAGCCTGTCTTAGCCTGGCTCACTTTTCTGTAACATTAACATGGAGAGAGCTCTTTCTTAAATCAAAATATGGGTTTTAGTAAATAGCACTGCCGTACTACCATTGTTTAGTGCAGGACCTGACACATTGGAGGCTCTAGAATAAATACCCTTTGACTGAATTTAAAAATAAATGAGGTGACTATTAAAGGGTAGGGAGTTTTTCTTTTTGGAGTAATGAAAATCTCTAATATTGATTGCAGTAATAAATGTACAACTCTGTGATTATACCAAAAACCACTGAATGTGCACTTTAGATGGATTGAATGGTATGTGAATATGTTTCTTTAAAAAATGAAAAAATAATGAGCCCTGCTTCCGAGCTTTAATGACAGTGTTGCCTTATGCCACTGGATGGTGCTATAAAACCACTCATGCACACAAAATGGACTTGCTTTCTGGCATCCCAAGCAGAAAATGCATTCTTCACTCTCAGCTTTTCAAATCCAGTTTAGACAACACAATCTTCTTTTTCAGAGAAAAGCGGAAAATGTTTCTGATTCATTCTTGAAAGCAATTCTCGTTCCAACAGACTTCTACTAAAATTGGATCCACACTGAGATTTCTGCAGCTTTGACACCCAAAAGACACACATTTGTGGAACATTTTGTTGTTGTTTTTGTTAGAGGTGGCAGAATGGATTAGTTAGTAGAAAGAAACT
>PVKH010029594.1:0-12647 GCA_004027955.1 Chaetophractus vellerosus | reverse complement strand
TGATGTCTGATACTTTCAGACTTTTACCTTGGCTTCAGGGAAAAAGGAAGGGAGCATATCTTAACTGCCACTGTGATAAAGAAACTGTTCACCACAAATGAGAAGCTCTGCTTTCTCTCCGATTTTTCTTTTTGTTTTAAATCAGCATGGCATGCTTGTGAACATGCAAGATCTGCCAGGCAAACGCCTCTCAGAAGAGTGTTGGCCCTGACATTCAGAGGAGGAGGGGGATGAGGCATCTCTCTGCAGGGCCATAACAGTGGAAGAACAGTCAGACACCACTGGAAGACTTGGCCAGCAGTCCTGATCCTTGCTGAGGAGTTCAATTCAAAATTATATGTGGCACTTTCACTGAAGAACAAGCAGGAACTCTACAACATGGGTTTGCCTTTGTGAAGCATTAATATAGACCAAATAAAAAGATGCTGCAGACAAACAAACAAACAAACAAAAACCAGATGATGGAGTTTGGGGTAAACAGCAATGGAAAGTGGGGTAGAAGTTAAAGGAAAGAACAACAGAGAGGAAGCCTGTGTGGAACCTGCCCAAATCTCTGGCTAACTCCTAAACTACACATGTGCAGGACAGACTCCAAGCAGTTCTTTTAGTTCTTTTAGATCTAAACTGAGTTGGAGTTTAAGTTCAGCCAGCTAGTTGCCTGCTTTTAAAAAAGATACTCTTCAGAGAAATGTACAGAATCAAATATCTCTAAAGTACATAATTCATTAAATCAATGATAGAATCTAAAATTACTTGGAATATGGAGAAACAGGAAAATATGGCTCAAAAGTCAATCAATGGAGTGGATGTGGCTCAAGCATTTGAGCATCTCCTTTCCACATGAGAGGTCCTGGGTTCAGTTCCCGGTGCCTCCTGAAAAAAAAAAAAAAAGCAAAACAAATGATAAAACCAACTCAGGGAAGCCGATGTGGCTCAGTGGTTGAGTGCTGGCTTCCCACATACAAGGTCCTGGGTTCAATCCCCAGCCCCCAGTACCTTAAAAAAAAAAAAAAAAGTCAATCAATGGAGGTTGACCTCAAGATGAACCAGATGTTGGAATAAGAGATAGATTTTAAAGCAGTTATCATGACTGCTTAAGGACTTAGAGGAGAATATACTTTTAATGACTGAAAAGATAGGAAATCTCAGAAGTAAAAAAGAAACCATATAAAGAACCAAAAGAACTGAAAAGTACAGTAGCTGAAGTAAAAATTTCACTGGACAGCCTTAAGAGCAGAGTGGAAATAATATGCCTGTGAACTTAAAGGTAGCTCAATAGAAATTATCCAGTCTGAATGTTGGAGACTAAAAATATTCAGAACTAAAACAATCAACAGTGCCTTAGGGTCCTAAGGGACAATACCAAAAGATCATATATAATATGAATCCAGAAGAAAAATAATGAATGGGACAGACAAAAATATATTTGAAGAAATAATGGCTGAAATGTCCCCAGATTTGGTGAAAAACATAAATTATCGGACTCAAGAAGTGCAGTGCAGCCCAAGCAGGATAAATTAGTGAAAATCACATCTAGGTGCAACAGGTTAAACTTGAAAATCAAAAGTAAAGAGAAAACTTTGAAAGTATACAGAGGGACATTTCATAATGATAAAAGGGTCAATACATCAGGAAGACCATTTTAAGAGTGTATACACCTAATAGCAGAGCTTCAAAATATGTGAAACAAAATTGACCAAATTAAAGGGAGAAATGGACACACATAATCATTGTTGACTTTAACATCTCTTCCTCAGGAATTAGTTGATAGAATATATCTTTAAAAAATCACTAAAGGCATATAAGAGCTGAACAATACTGTTAACCACCTTGACCTACCTGACCTAACTGTACGCAACAAATCTAGAAGAATGAACTGTGAAAAAATTTTTATGGTGCATTTTAGAGATAGATGCCTTTTTTTCCAATTAGCATTTTAAAATTTAAAAATTCTCCAGTATCTTTTATTATTCACATTCCAACTCCTTCTTTGCTTGAAAGTAATTGACCCAGAAATAGATTTTTTCCTTTATATAGCATATTTCTCTTTTAAAGTTATGTGTAAATTCAAATTTTAAAAATCCATTTTGATTAAAAAAAAAAAAAAACTACCAGGGGACCTGTTATTTCACAACAAAAGAATAGTTTTCATAAATCCTTAGATTTTTTTTTTTTGGTAACACTTTGTATTTAATAAAGTATTTTCACATTTATATTTCGCTGAGACTATGAAGTAGATAGCATTTCACAGATTGAAGGAGAAGGCTTAAACAGGTTACAGATCTAGGCCAGGTTCTAGCCTGGGGTCAAATAGCTACTGACTAGTGGAGCCAAATCTTCTGGTTTCTAACAAGTGTCTTTCCATTCTCATGTAAATTAAAAGAATATTTTAATAATACAAATACTTTACTTTGCTGTATAAACTTAGATATTTATAGAAGTATCATTGCTTTTTTATAACTATCCTAATGTATTTAGCATTTTTATAACTGGTGAGAAACCAGTTATAAACCCCTTTTTTGGGGTTGTAGCAGTTGCCTCCAGTCTGGCCACTACAAATAACACCACATTGAACAGTTATGTATGCATCTCCTTGGGCACTTGTATAAGATTTTCTCTGGAGGATTCCAGGAATGGAATTATGGAACCATAGCATGTATACTTTATCAGTTTCATTAAATACCAAAATGGCTACACCAATTAACACTCCCATGAGCAATATATTCAGGTTTTTGCTTCCCTACAGCCTCACCATCACTTGGTAATATCCAGCTTCCTAATCTTAGCTAATTTGCTGGGTTAAACAAAACAAAACAAAAGCAAACATTATTGTTTCAATTTAGATTGGATTACTAGTGAGTTAGGTTCTCTTTATGAAAATTCTTATAGCCTTAGACCATTTTTCATTTGGGAAAAGGAAATTTTTGTACTGACTTGTAGAAGTTCTTTGTATCTATTTATCCCTTCATTGGTTTTATATTTTTTTAGTATCTCTTCCCAGTCTGTCACCTATATGTTAACATTGCCTTATATAGCTTTCTTTGAAAGAAAAAAAGAAAAAAATGTAACTGCTTAATTTTGGTATACTCAAATCTATTTGTGAGTTGGGAGCTGTATTAGTCAGCCAAAGGGGTGCTGATGCAAAATACCAGAAACCTGCTGGCTTTTATAAAGGGTATTAAACCATAAGCTATTTTGCTCAGCAAAGTCTGTTGCCACGTGTTAGAGCAAGATGGCTGCTTACGTCTGCCAAGAGTTCAGGCTCCCTGGGTTCCTCTCTTCCTGGGTCTCTGTTTCTCTCCGGGCTCAGCTGCTGTGCTTTCTCCACAAGGCCAGCTGTAGACTAGCAGAACGGCTCTGGCTCTCTCACTGGGGCTTCTGCCATGTCTGAGATTTCTCTATTCCTCTGTGTTCTATATGTTCACTTCCCGGGCTCCAGCTCAGAGACTCTGAACTCCCTTCTCTACAGTGTGGTTTCTCTGTGAGTCCCGACACACCAAGGGGGCAGGGACTCAACATCCTACTGATGTGGCCCAATCAAAGCCTTAATCATTATTTAATCATTAAAAGTAAAACTTCTGAATCCAATACACTCTAATACACCCAGAGGAAAAGACCAGTTTACAAATATAATCCAATATTTCTTTTTGGAATTCATCAATAATATCAAACTGCTACAGGAGCCTTGTTTTTTCCCCCACCCTGGAATTTCAAAAATATTTTTTCTGCATTTTCCTCTATTTTATAGTTATTTTTTATTTTCTGTACTTTTAATCCAACTGGTGTTTATTTTTATATATGGTGTAGGTAGGGATATAATTTTAATTTTTCCATAAAGCAAGACATTTTTCCCCACCATTTGCTAAGTAATCTTTTATTTCTCCTATGACATGTCTTTGTGATCTAACCATCATGTAGATTCCATCATGTATCACTCTTGGCGCTATGTCTTGACTGGCTTCTGTTCTCTTGGTCTTCTTGTCTGCCCCTTACCCAAATACACAGTTTTACGTTTCATTGGCTTGATATTATTTGATGGGTGAATCCCTCCCCTTTGCTCTTTTTCAAGTTATCTTAGCTTATTTGTGGAGGTTTATTCATAAAATTTTTTAGCATTTTGTCAAATTTCTGCCAAAAAATTCTGCTCAAATTTTTATTAGAATTGCACTAAATTTATAGATTGATTTGCATCACCAAACAATTTTATAATGATGAATTGTCACAACTAAGAACATGATATAAATATCCACTTATGCAGGATTTCTTATCTTTAATTTACTTCTATATTTTACTCTTTATATATACATTTAAATAATATTATGCACATAGTAAATTCAAACAGTAAAAAGGGATATAGTGGAAGTAAGTATCCTTCCACCTCTTACCCCTACCCTCAGGCTCCCCTTCCAGAGGAAACCAGTTTCTTATCAGTCTTCCCTAAGATTTTCTATTCATATACAGACAGATATATATATGTGTGTGTGTGTGTGTGTGTGTATGTATATATGTGTATATATATATAAAATAGTGTCTAAATGAGGCTCTTCCTGTCACAATTTCAGCAAAGGCAAGAAATCTATATATGCTATGTTCCAAACAGACCACTAGGCAAAAATTTTATCATAGATGCATAACTTCAGATCCCCTCGACCATATTAAGGATATAAAAAGGTTAAGAGAGATGTGTAAAGAGGATTACTTTCGAGAATGCTGCGCTGTGGGTAGAGGGAATGGGGAATACTTCAGGTCAAGAGAGAGGGGTTTCAGTGGGATATCTCAGATGGCCTGATATAAATCACTTGTAATTAAGGAGACTCAGTGCTTTAACTGACTCTCATCTGAAATATCTAAAGACAGAGAAGGGATGGTAACTCCTCAGAAGACAGAGATGAAGAAGGAGTTGTTGATACTTTGGGATCAGCCTGCCATTCCTGAGTTTCCCGTAAGGTTGTTTGAGTATTTCCTGTAGACTG
Source organism: Chaetophractus vellerosus (assembly GCA_004027955.1). Lineage (NCBI taxonomy): Eukaryota > Metazoa > Chordata > Mammalia > Cingulata > Chlamyphoridae > Chaetophractus > Chaetophractus vellerosus. Next base: position 7,674 of record PVKH010029594.1, on the reverse strand, counting down.
AAAGAGAGCCACAGAGTCTGGAGCCATTTTAAATCCTGACCAAGAGTAGCAATGGGACTCCAAAAGAAAAAGTCCCTGTAGAGTGGACCATAGCAAATTCCAGTAGCAGTGGAAATGCCAGCAGGAGGAAAATGTGTTTTCTGAGTCATAGGAAGTGCAGTCATATATTCTTAGTGGAGGCTTCTGTAGGACAAAAACACCTATTTTAGAGAGAAACAGTTTTTAAACTCCTGCCAGGTCCAGGGAATGAGAAGTCATCTGGTTTAGTTATCAGATTTCTAAGAATCAACCATATGAATGTAGTCCTGTTCAAAATCAAGCGTTCTCTAATAGTCCTTTCAAGGTCCTTTTAAATGACAAGATGTAGTATTGGTAACTGTACCCCTCAAGGTCCAAGCCAGCGTTCTCCAAGCTTTAAGGTACAGAATGCTGAGGCTCCAGTTGAGGACCTTTTGGGCTCATTTGAGTGGATCAAAATTTGCAGTTCAAGGGATGTTGACTCTCTTTTGCAGGCCCTCTGCCCTCTATCTCCATTTGGAACCTGGGGAGGACCTCCCACACGACAGGAAACAGATCTCTGGCTTTTAATTTACATAATGAAATTTCCATCTTGCCACCTGCAAATCTGAAACCTGAAGTGACTGAATCAGTACTATAGAATGCTGTAATACACATATCCTCCATGCATTTATTTTTTTTGAATAATGTTTTTTGTGTTTGCGGTTATGGTATTGATTTTTATGGGGACAGGTTATAAAAATGACATAAGGCAGAAATTTTCAAAATGTGCAACAGTAAAAAGGAAATTAAAATTATTATTTCATCATCCAAATTTGAGTACTTTTAATACTGTTGTATTTCCTTTCAGTCTTTTTTCTTCAATATAATTTCTTTTTTTATACAATTGAGCTACTATATATACTAGTTTATATTTTATTTATAATGACTAAATATCACATCATATAAATGAACTAAAATTGAATTACTTTCCAACTTTTGGACATTTGGGTTGGTTTGGGTTTTCCATCTTATAAGGTTGAAGTGACCGTTTATGTGCTTAATTGTTTGTATATATTTAGGATTATTTCCTTAATAAAAGCAGAATTACCCAGTAAAAGCTCTTGCTACATATTGTTTATCAAGCAGATGTTCTCATTCCCTTCGTCTGCCCCTTCTGAATCACTCAGCAATATCCACAATAGTATTTGCTTCCCCCTGTGCTTTTATTTTATACTCTTTGGGATCTTGGATTTTTCTCAAACTCCTCTTTCAGATGCAAAGGCCTTAGCACTAGACTGCCAGCTAATGCAATGGGACCCCTGTGTGTTTCGATTGCAGTCCCTCTTAGAGAAAAAAGCTGAAGATTCAGATTTTATCCATCCTGCTTCCTAAACTCTTAATCTAATCTCTTCCCAACAATCTCTACTATAGCTACAGATACAAATTAAAATGAGGAACTAAATTTTACGAAGGCTTTATTTTGTGTGAAGTATTTTACCTATTTCATCTTATTCAACACTTAACAATTTCATTAAGTAGGTCTTATCTAATCTTTGCTTACAGATGCAGAAATTGAGGCACAGAGTTTAAATAATTTGCCCAGGATCACACATTAAATAATAGAGTCAGGATATCAATCCAGGTTTGTCTAACTTCAAAGTTCTTTCTTCTATACCATAATTCCTTCATAGTTAGAGAAAAGAAAACTAATTTTGTGACCAAATGCCTGGTGGGTTAAGTTCTCAAATACTGCCATTTAATATGATTAAAATCTGGCTTTCTCTTGTTTTCCTCTATTACATTTTTCTCATGTTCAGGCCACTATTCTTGCAGTTTTCCTTTAACCTTGGATTCATTACTGTGAAACTGAGACTTCAATTAGGTAGCATAAATAGTTTTCTTAGAAGATTGCTGTTTAATAAAAACAAAACATTGCTGGCTTAGGTGCTATTTTTTTTAAAAGGTTTATTGATTTATTTATTTACTTTTATCCATTTTTACCCCCCTACACACCCCATTTTTGCTGTTTTTGTGTCCATTCATTGGGAAACTCTCTGTGTCTGTTTCCTGCCCTCTCTTCTCATCCTTCTCGTCCTGTCTTCACTGAGATAGGTGCTATTTTAAAATTAAGAAAATCTAAGCAAATTGCATTTGTATTCTGCTATAAAAATTGATGCAAGAGAACTTATGAGGGGCCGGCTCGATAGCCCAGTGGATAGGGCGCCGGCATACCACATGGGAGGCCCCGGGTTCGATTCCTGGGGACCTCTCCTAGCGGGCAGACCACCTTGAGAATGGCAAGCCGCCATGGGCGGGCCGGAGCCGCTGTGGGCAGGGCAAGAAGCTGCCACGGACATGGCAAGAGCCGCCACAGGCAGGGCAGGTCGCCCGCAGATGGAGCGCAGCCAGCCACCCGCGAACTGAAAGCCAGCCGTGAACCGACGCAGAGACCGCCCACAAGCGGGGAAAGCCGCGCCTGTGCAGTGACCACTCTCGGTGCGTCGCCGCAGCGGGGGGAAGGGGAGATATGTAATAAAATAAATAAATCTTTAAAAAAAAAAAGAGAGAACTTATGAATATTATCAAAATGGATATTTTCTTACCTTTTTTCTTATCCTCAGTAGTAGTGAATATGCACTGTTTCCTTCTAAATTGCTCAAGCCAGTGTCATCCTGAATTAGTGAGATTGTGCTTTTGGAAACCAATAAAGTAATCAAAATTCCCTAAAGATCATGAAAACTAATCACACTCGCAAATGAAACAATAAAGCAATATTATCGTGTACATTTGTGAGGAAAACGTACATCATTCAAAGTGGAAAATGAAAAGGAGAATAGTGCTGGGTTATAGTATATTTATTTATTTGGCCATTACATGAAAAAGTTCACTGAAGGGAATAATAAAAGACACAAAGTTTAAATGTGCAAACCCATGGCACAAGTCAGGTCAAAGTGGCAAACAGGGCTTTTAGTTAGTGTTTCCCAAAATAAGATCTTAGTTCCCCTCCATCAAATCACCTTCAAAGTTATTAGAAATGTGTGTTTCTGGGCCCTAGCTCAGACCTGCTAAAACAGAAATCTACAGACGTGGGGCCTGGAATCTGCTTTTCAAACGAGCTCCTTCTGATTCTTTTATTCACTGAAGGGGAGAACCATGGAGTTGATCTTTAATTCCCTGCCCAAGTGCCAGTTACTTACATTGTAGCCACCTTGTAGTCCAGCCATTTTAATTTTTGTTCATAGCTAAATGTTGGCAATTTTTTTCCTTCAGGGTTTGCTTTCTTAAAGTAATCAGACATTGAAAAATCCTTTTAAAATATTTAATTTAAAAAATTTTTTATTAATAAAATTCTTTCCACCAAATTATATAACAAAATTAGTTATGTATGTGATGCTACCATAAACAAATTTAGCTAAAAAATATTTTCCTAATAAAACGTTGAGAAATTAAAACCATTTTTAAAAGTATTTATCTTTTAGGGAGACATTTGTAATACTTATGGACAAAATGATGTGACTTACTTCACAGTATTATAGGAAGCAGGGAAGCAGATGAAGATATAATGAAATAAGATTACCAATGGGTGATAATTATATGGAAATTCATTATAGTATTTTGTCTATTTTTGTATATGTTTGATATACTCCATAATAAAATAGTGAAGGGAAAAAAACTTCTCACCCTGATGCTTTGAAATGACTGACTTATAAAATCTCTAGTGTTTGTTGCAGGTTGTTCTCTTTGTTTTGCTAGGGGGCATTTTAAATAAAAAATTAAGCATATACTAACTGGACATTGATTATAATTATAAAATGTAAAGTTCTGTTAAATCAAATGGCATTTAAGAGATTCAGGGAATGTTCACTATTGGTAAGGTTTTTTTTGGTTTTTGGTGGTTTTTTTTTTTGAGGTACCAGGAGCCAGGGACTGAACCTGGGACCTCGTGTGTGGGAAGCCAGTGCTCAACCACTGAGCCACATTGGCTTCCCTGAGTTGGTTTTATCATTTGTTTTACTTGTTTTTGGTTTTTTCAGGAGGCACTGGGAACTGAACCCAGTACCTCCCACATGGGAGGGGGGTGCTCAAATGCTTGAGCCACATCCACTACCAGATAAGATCATTTTTTTTTAATACTAAGAAATTTCTCCAATGACATTGGTACTGGAAAAGACTGACATGATGTCTATAATTTTGAAAAAGAAAAATAGCAATAGTGACAGTTTCTTTGTTCCATTAGGAAATGGTCAGAGCCTTACCTGAACTATCATCCATCAAATGTGAGAGTATTAACAGGAAAAGGCATTGGACGTGAACAAGAAGAGAAAATACTATGTTAAAAGGCTGACATAGGTAAATTATAGACAAAATTGGAAGTAGGCAACTTTGCTTTTGATACTTGTTCTTACCTGTCCATCCTCCAGTAGATGTAAACTCTTTGTCAGTGCTTGGCATATTGAAAGTGCCCAATATATATTTGTTGAATAAGATTTTATATGCTTTTTCCTTCTTTTTGAAGTTTATTCTCTAAGAAATCAATGCCCTAATGCTGCCCCCTGGTGGTTCTAGGACCCTTTCTTTGGACATTCCACCTAAGCCCAAACCTGCCCAGGAAATGCTATGGGCTGGGAACTTATGCTCTATTGGACTGTGTGGTTTTCCTTCCCCACACAGGATATTAAGGATGGTAAAGGATATCAGCAGTGTAGGTAGAAGACACCAGGGTTTTTTCCAAGTTTCATATGTCATTTTTTAACCTTACATATGTTGGCCTAAAAGTCAAATTTCTACTTAAGAGAGTAATGAGATGTGATATATGCTATATAATATAGGATATGTGCAAGATTAGGTTTTCTCCCCCATTTGAAACTAAAAATAACTAGCCAAGCTTTTTTTTAAAAAAAATAAAAGAGCAGTTAAATTTAGCTTTCCTTTCTTGAAATTAATCTTTCATTCCTGTTCATAAATTTGTAAAACTCATAAGGCAAACATAATAAAATCAATAATTGGCTTAAGTCAAAATTGGAATTCAGTTTTTAAAAAGTAGCCTCAGGGGCTGGCTGTGGCCCAATTGGTAGGGTGCCGGTTTGCCACATGGGAGGCCCCAGGTTCAGTTCCCAGGGCCTCCTTGAGTGGGCAGACCGCCTTGAGGGGACAAGCCGCCACGGGCAGGGCAGGCCCCCACAAGTAGGCAGGCCCCCACACCGTGAGCTGACTCAGCAGGTCACCGTGCCAGGGGGAGACAGGCAGACACAGAAGAACACAAAAATGAACACAGCAAGAGCAAGCAGAAAGGGGGGGATGTGTAATAAATAAAAATAAATAAATAAATCTTAAAAAAAAAAGTAGCCTCAGAAGGTTAAATTTTAATTAAGGATGTATATTTATTTAATTAATGATATTTACAGCATGAAAATTTATTGAAAATGTTATAAGACTATACATTTCTTCTAGTTGGGTGTCATGATCAGACTCACATATAATCCCACCAGTTTTAAAATCATGGTAGATGTGTTCGTTTCTTGATCTCTTTTATAGGTGTATTTATGCATTAAAATTATTATTATTTTTTTTTTAAAGATTTATTTATTTTATTACATATCTCCCCTTCTCCCCGCCCCGCTGCAGCGACGCACCGAGACTGGTCACTGCACAGGCGCGGCTTTCCCCGCTTGTGGGCGGCTTCTGCTTCTATTCACAGCCGGCTTTCAGTTCGCGGGTGGCTGGCTGCGCTCCATTCGCGGGTGACCTGCCCGTGGCGGCTTTTGCCTGTCCATGGCAGCTTTTTGCCCTGCCCACGGCGGCTCTAGCCCGCCCATGGCGGCTTGCCATTCTCAAGGCGGTCTGCCCGCTAGTAGAGGTCCCCGGGAACCGAACCCAGGGCCTCCCATGTGGTATGCCGGTGCCCTATCCACTGGGCTATTGAGCCAGCCCCCAAAAAATTATTTTGAAACTAAAATAAAGAATAAAATTTACCTTTTTCATAGGAAACCCGTGCTTATTTTTGGCTGCATATATACTCAATCCTGGGTTGAATTAAAAATAAATAAGCACCCACAGATTTCACTTTCAATTGAAACAAGACAATTTCTGTGCCTGTTCTTTTATTTTAAATTATTTTATTTTATCGTTCTTTTTTATTCTAGGTTTTGTATCCTAAAACCTGCTTCAAAGCAAACATGTTATCTTGGTAACACATAGCTGAATTCTAATTAAAGCTCCTAAGCAAAACTTAACAAAAGGTCCCCTTACCCTTGAGTTGCTGCAAAGTAAATCTCCAGCTTTTCTTCAACCATGCAAACATAACTGATTGTTTCCTTCTTTGTTCTCCTAAGTCCATTGGTACATGCCTCTATTCTAGTACTTAAATACTGTCCAGCCATTATTTGTTAGTAAGTCAACTTCCTAACTCCATAGTAAACACCATAAAAACAGTCACTTCTGCATTTTATAACCCCCAGGTCCTAGTACAGTGCCTAGCACATAATAGGTGTTTAATCTATATGTTGGATGAACAAAAACTGACGAATATTCTCTCCATTTTTCTCACTTGTTGAGCCTCCTCTAACTTCTGAGCCATCTCAACCACGTTTCCTCTATTCAGAACCACACCTTTGTTTGGCTACCACTTATCCCTCCTTCAGGTCTTAGCCCAAAGCTTACTTCCTCTGACAAACTTCTGACCCATTGGATCAGTACTCTCTGCTGTCACAGTATTTTGTATTCCCTTACCATGGCACTTACTCTATTCCAGGGGTTCTTAACCTTTTTTGTTCCACGGACCCCTTTGCCAGCCAGGTGAAAACGACGGACCCCTTACTAAGTCCACACTATACTATGTATTATTTAATAAATATATCACACCCGTACCAACACGTCCCCACTATAATTTTTTCTTTATTATTATTTCAATTCAAGCTCACGGACCCCTTGTTAAGAACCCCTGCTCTATTCCAATTCCTTAATTGGCCAGCTCTCCTGTGAGATGCGTAAACTTGTGCAAGTTTTTTTACTACTGCCACTAAGTGTGCTTGTTCTTGATGCTTGTTAAATAAGTAAAAGCTTGGTCTTATATGTAAGAAGTTGAACATTGCAGTGAAATGTTCATTGCTTCCCTATGAATGACAGGATACTCACAGAAATCCTGAACTTGCCTAAGGGCAGATCAGTAACTCTCATCTTAAGTGTACTATCAGGCTGCGGTTTACCAAGTTCTTCCTCTTCTCTCAAAGTCAAGTTCTCAAGCTGAGCAAAAGATTCAGAGGAAAAATTCCCTCACCCAGTTATTCAGTGGTATTGAAATGGAGGGAAAACAGTTTGATTTTGTTCTGCAGCTCCTTCAGATGGTTTACAATAAACTTCACACTAGCTAATATCTTTCCTCACTCTTAGGCCCAAACAGCAGTGGACACATTTCAAAATTTTCTTCAATGTGATTTTTCCAAAAATTCAGTTTCCTTTTAAATCCAAGAATCCTATTACAGTTAAACATTTTTATAGAATTATCCAGAACTTTTGTCATTTCATCTTCAAGAATTTTTTACTTTAGCACCTCTTTGTAAAGAAAGCAATATGCTGTGACATTGCCAGGCTTTTCTTCTTTTATAAGAGGGGTGAAAGTTCTTATGGAGCCATCCGGACACGGAACGCCATCAGTACAATTGAACACAGTTCCTA